>OU898281.1:129894807-130064807 GCA_918026665.1 Diabrotica balteata
TCAAATTGTGCTTTACACAGGTCAAATTTGACCTTGAAGCGACTTCACGAATTTCTTCATGAATTTATTGTTGGTGTAAAGCCCGTATAAAGGAAGAACGCTGGGCTCTCTTGTTTGATGGTTTTGGCTAGCTCCTCCAGGTGTAGGTAAATTCTTGTCTAAACACGGGTACAATAGGGATAAAAAATTTGTCTCCATTCTTATCTAAAGAAATTTATACTTAAAAATGGCCTATCGAGTGCTGATAGAGCAACCACAATATAATGTTAAATTATGAATAAAATATGTTACGACTATAACTTCTTGAACAAAGAATTTATTAAATTCTATAAAGAATAAGTAAGTTTAATTAATAATAAATCTGAAAGCAGTAGCGCTTTTATGCCCTAAGTTTACTATAAATGCTGCTTGTTTATTACTTCTAAGAAACATTGTAAAATAATTATCTTTAATTATTACTGCTATATCTGATGTCTGAGCCAATGATTAATCGCTTAAGATAGGTCATGTCATGTAAAAAGCGTATGTATCTTTATATTACTTTAAAAGATGGTTTCTAATTGATACACCACGCACGTTTCGTCTGTTTTTAGTGTTTGATGGTGTCAGTGATAAACAAAGCAATAAACTGTCGCTATCACATTGAATATTAACTAGATGAATGCGAGGATGTACTGGAATATTGTTATCCAACATGTGTTTCCATAAGAAATCTAAATATTAACAGTTTAGAAATAGAATAGATGAAAATTTTTCAAAAACATAAATGTGGTTGAATTTATAATGTTTTTAAAAAAATATCAGTAATACTAAGCACAAAAAACCAAAAGTAAAAGCTAAGTAATGTGTTTAGATATGTTTCAGCTCTTTTTCTTTACATGTTTTAATTTGGAACTGCATTAACTAATGTGATTGAAAAATGGATATAATTCGACCTCTCTGTTTATATATTTGTAAAAAATGAAGGAAATTAAAAAAAACCTTTCTGGCTTGATTCGTTTTAAAACTCCGAAAGTATTTTTAATCTTTTTGCGTCACTGAGATTGATAATATAATCATTTTAAGTTTGTTTATAAAGGGTATTTTTTTTAAAGCTATAGATCTTTGAATTAGAATAAAACAAAGACGATTTATTAAATTGACATGAAGTTGACTTTATTCAAAAGATAATCTTTTGGCATTTTAATTTAAATATGATTAATCTAGAGACTAATCTAGAGGTCCAATTTTCGATGACTTTTTCCAATATTTGTGGCCGTATCTCGGCAATAACTCGGCGAATGTTATTCTCCAAGTAGTCAATCTTTTCAGGCTTATCGGTGTAGACTAGCGACTTTACTCATCCCCACAGAAAATAGTCTGGCGGTGTTAAATCGCACGATCTTGGAAGCAAATTCACAGGTCCGTAACGTGAAACTATGCGGTTACCAAACGTTTCTTTTAATAAATCAATTGTGGAACGATATGTGTGACATGTTGGACCGTCTCATGGAAACCACAGCATCTCCACATCATGGTTGTTTAAATGGAGAATAAAAAATTCAGTGGTCACGGCTCTATATCGGTCACCATTGACTGTAACTTTCTGACCAGCATCGTTTTTGAAGAAGTACGGACCAATGACTCCACCAGTCCACAAATCACACCAAACAGTCAGTTTTTCTGGATGTAATGGTGTCTTAACATACACTTGGGAATTATCTTCACTCCAAATATTCCAGTTTTGTTTTTAACATAGACATTTAACCAAAAATAAGCTTTATCGCTAAACAAAATTCGCTTATGAAAATAAGGTTAGACGGCAATCTTGTCTTGGGCCCATTCACAGAATCTACTAGGTGATCGTGTAGCCTTCAATTCTTACAAGAGTTGTAACGGTCTTACGGGTTTTGTAAGCACAGAAAGCAAGATCTTTTCGCAAAATCTTTTATAAAGTAGATGGGCACATATCCAACTGTTGTGCACGATGACGGATAGACTGATTCGGGTCTTCCTCTATAGATGCTACGTCTATATCAACAACAACTTCTTCTGTACACACTGTACTACGTCTCTGCGGATGCGTGTTAAGATTTAGAGTAAACGTGGTGCGAAAATGTTCCATGGTTAATCCTATTAATTGCTGTGATGGACGATTATGTTGACCATAAAATGGACGTAGTGTGCGATACATATTTCGAACAGAACCATGATTTTCAAAATGAATTTGCACAATTTGGAAGCTTTGTTCAGGCGTCAGTCTTTTCATGATAAAATGCAAACAAAACTAAACATAAATCACTTGACAGCTGTCAAAATGGCCGCCAGTTAAAAAAGTGTTGCCTACTTACATTTCTATACCTCTAAAAAACCTTTATAACACACATTGTATTTCTTTGATGTTAAATTCCGCGTAATATTGCGCGTCAAATAATTATCCACTTAGGTTGGTGAGAAAGTTATGCGGGGGGGGGCAACCGACTTTTACGAATGATGTTAAACTGCAATAGAGCACGATAGGAGTCAGGTCATTGTTTAGTCCAAAGATTAAGAATTTGATTCGAAAAAACAAATAGTTTGCGGCATGTAGTTCTTTAAAGTCGGCATGTTTTTTTTTGTGGAGACGTGAATTTGAGCTCAAGATACTAAATGGCAGTCTTTTTTGAGTTAATCACCGAATTGTGGTGTTGTGTCCTATTTAAGAGATCTGTAAGACGGCGTTTCCAACCATTTGAAAGGTCCTACTTCCCCAGGCCTTTTTGTTGTGTTCCATGGTCTTCCCAGACCATTTACGGTTTGTGTGAGACAGTTTTTTTGATCCAATTCCAATCCCAAAAACTTCTTAAAGGAAATACCAACCAGAGTGATATAAGGTACTCTAGATATTTTCATTTTAATAATAATTTAAATTCCTATAAATGTGCCCAACATCTGGAGCGTTACAAATAGCGCCATTGTAAATTTTGTTGATAAATATTATTTGTAATAACTGTTGATGTGAAGTAATAATAAATATGTAATGTTTCTCTCTAAACCAGGATTTGTAGCATTATTTCCTTTAAAAAGATTTTTACCCTTTAATATTTTTTAGTAAAGAAAAGCCTTTCTTTCTATCCAGCAAGAGGATTCTTTTAAACGGCGACCAAATTCAAATAGTTTAGGAATCTTCTTTGTGTTTTGTTGCCCAGGATATCTATGTAAGTATTTTCTTGATTTCTTTCTTTGTAGTTACCCTAATCAGTCCCTGTTTTATTTACTTACTTATGGCCCAGCTCTCCAACCAAACCAAGAGTGGCCGCTTGCAGACGTTTCGGTTTGTTTACTTACTCTATAGCTTAGCCCAGCTAGCTTAGCTATTTAGCCCAGTAATTGCTCAGTCCCCACTTTTAATCCCCTATAAGTGATACCCAATGTGATAGGCAAATTATATCTTTACAACTTGGAGTTTTTAATGAAATCGTTGTCCTAAATATCATTTTTAAGTTATATAGGTACATTAAACTATATAATATATGTCTGGATTGACAATAGGAATTTTTTTGTGTTACCCAATAACAAAACAGAATAGTTTGTTTACTTTTTACGTTTTGAGAACGTCCGTTTTTTTTAAACATATTTTTAACTGAAATTGTGATTAATACCCATTAAAGATAGTAAATAATGTTATGTAACAAACCAACCCCTGACGCTGCGCCTCTGTGGTATTTCGAAAGTTCTGTAAGATGGACCAATTGCCTAAATGCTCTGACCGTTTTGTATGTATTTTAATTTAACAGTTAACGTTTAGCTTTTATAAAAGAAACACGATTATACAGTTTCATCAAATCATCGTAATTTTCATTATAAAATAAACCCCAAAAACCAAGAGATTAATTATTATTAGTATAACATCGTTTTATATGTTATTATACGGCTATTCTACGTATTAATATGTTTTAGTTAGTATTTTTGTTTATTTCCTACTATTTTTTCAACAATTTTCGTTACTCATATATCCAGTTGTCGAGAACACATTTGTCCTCTCAGATATAAAACGCGTCAATAAAAACCCGACTACCAGTCTATAATCCCCTTTGAAAAGTAATCTAAGTCTCGTAGATGGTTTAGGATTGTAATCATTATCGGAATGTAATTCGACAGACCTAGGGAGACGCCGACGTCTTGGCGACTAGACGTCGCTTTTGCGTCATAATTTTGCGCCCGGAAAATAGCCAATTATTCATGTTTGTTCGCTTTTTTATGTATTTCCTCTTCGAAAGGCTTGGTTTTATGTTTAATGTAGGCCAAATAGGGAAAGTTTCAATAGCTAATTTGAAGAAGCGGAAATTTATGAGCGGGAGTGGGATACTAAAAAATCAATAAAAATCTTTATTACGCACAACACTATTAATTCAAATAAGGATAGAAATAATAAACAAAAATAGAGCACTACAAGGAAACTGTCTTGAGCTAAGCTTTTCTTACTCAACTACAACTTGACTTGTGAGAGGAAGATTGATAAATATATTAAGTTTTGATGTTAACATCTTAAATTAAATACCGACTACGAATGAATTACGATTATCAAGTGACCTATTTCCTTTCTGTTTACCTGTTTATAATATCAAGATTCTATTACATACCAAATCGTTATTAGGCGACGTATGTTGAGAAACTGCTGAATCTATAAGGTTAACTTAAAATGTAGCGATAATGTTATGAAACAAGACACGCATGTTATCAATACGTGTGATCACATCGGAACTTATTTGTCTGACTCATATATTTGGATCATTATATAATAAAAATTTAGTCTAAATGTTTAAAAAATATATATTTTTTAGACATTACCGTTATTTGGATTAATTACTATTTGAATGGGAATAAGCCACAATTAAAGATTAAAGTACGTTTATTGACGTTTCAATTTCCACTTAGGAAATCGTTCTCAAAATACAAACATTAGTAAATTAAACAAATATTATTTTATTGTTACTTAGTGAAAAATGACTTTTTGTGGATGAATTTTAAATTCGTCTAAATGGGTATGGTCCCCATTTAGGTTCCACTTGATAATAAAATTAAAAATAGTTTAATTAATAAGTCCCTGGAAAAGTAATAAGTATTACTTAAAATTTGTTCTGTAATATTGTTTTTAATTCTAGAACAACGGGATTTAAGATATCTTAGACTTAACATAGGATGTATTTTCTTTAGAAAGTCTATCAATCCTTCGATATCCTCCTGGCGACACTGAGAGGATCTGAAGAACCATGCGCATTTTCAAAGAAGTCAGTAAGTTCTTCCTGTGTTAAATATCCATTGTTGGAGTTTTCTTTGAAGGATTGCCTGGTGCATTTGGTAAGATCTACTAGATTTCTGTTGTTTTCTTGTTGAGTTTTTGGATTTTTGCTTCGTGGCTTTGGTTTAGCAAAGGCATTTTCGTTATCTCTTATTGGGGATATTATTTCAGATAGGTTTCGTTTAGGGTGCTGGGATGAGGATATATCTTGATCAAAGGTATCCATTTGAGTCTTATTGGGTAGGTCGCAGCTTATCAGAGTATGCTTATTTGATTGAGAGATAATGAGTTTTCTAGACGTTTCAGCCTCAGTAAGACAGGATTGTGTAGAGGAATTTATCGACAAAGGAGCTGATTGTTGAACTGTAGTTTCCGGCTCAGTAGGAGATAATTGTATAGACGAAATTGTCGAAGGGGAGATGATTGGTGTACTTTCTGTAGAGAAAGAGAATTTAGATGAACATTATTTTGGATGTTATTTGAAGAAGTCTGATTATTTTTATTGAGACACTGAGATGCAAAATGTCTTGCTGCTTGCATAATTAGCAAGATTGCTTTTCGAGGAGGATGAACACAACCGCGGATTTGGTCAACATTGTGAAGAGCCGTAAGCTGGAGTACTTGCATTTTGCAGGGTAAAATTGAAGGAAAAAGAGCCCCGGGACGAAGAAGAATATCCTGGCTTGCTAACCTGAGAGCATGGTATAGAAAGACCTCAACACAGCTATTTCGTATAGCACCCAACAAAATCATCATAGCCAGAATGATCGCCAACGTTCGGAACGGACAGGCACCCTAAGAAGAAGAAAGCTTTTCGATGGAAAAGAAAATTCGATAGTTGTTATCCTCATGATTAATTAACATAGAGTCAGGTAATTTGTCTAAGTTAGTTGGCGCTATAAAAGTGTATCGTCGGAAACTCATGATATGCTTGAATGCTGCATTTTAAATTCCCTATCCTGAGAAAGTCAATTGGAGTTACTAGATGTAAAATTAAGTTTTTCAGTTGTTTTTCTATAACGCTGTGCGGAATATTTGGATATATGTTGAACATATTCAATCGTTTATTTGGAGTTATTAGTCTTCGGGCTTGAATACGTCCTTGATTAATTACTACAATTTTATTGTCGTTTGCTAGAAACTCATCGACTCTATGTTCACTGATAAAGAAGATACAAATACAATCATTTATAATTTTAGAAATAGAATGTATTTTTCTGGGATCGCCTTTAGAAGTTACTGCATTAAGGTAAACTGCAATATTAGAGTTTGGAAGTGAGTGAAGTAGAATTGCTTGTTTTTAGTTTAGAAATTTATTTGTAGGTTGATTAAGAGCTGTAGAATATAATTTTGATGGTTGGTTTACATGTATATTGCCAGAACTTTCCATGGTGGAAGTTTCCGCTAATGAATCCATTTCCAGGTTTGGGCTAAATAACCTGAATACGGCCCTGGTGCTTATAATGGATCATTACTGAAAGGACTGGGAAATTAATCCCACGCCAAATTGGCAAAATAATTGTTTACCCTTGATTTGTTATAGATGAAATAGGAAAATCAAACTTACAGTTTTTAGTCCAGAAGAAGTAACACTTTTACACTGCACCTTTGTTTAAATTTTAGATATAGACAAAATTCTACATTTGAATCAAAAAATTTCCCTATTTTGTCCAAACTAACAAGCTAATATTAAATATCAATTATCGCTAATTGCTGATATGTTTACTGTTCGGAGGTTCGATTGAGAATCCTTATATAGTATTCCAATCTCATTTATAGAACAAGGGTGTTTGTGGAAGATAGAACTGTATTAAATAACTGGAAAGCATGGAGATTTAGAAACAAAGTTCTAACTGCGTTTTGATGCTATTTTTTTGTTTATTCTATTTATTATATCATCATCATCATCATCATCATCCAGCCGAATTTTCACATCCATTGTTGGATATAGGCCTCCTCCAAACGTCTTCAGTTCTCTCTATCTCTAGCTGCTGCAATCCAGTTTGTTTCTATCCTCCTTAGGTCGTCGGTCCAACGAATTATATAGACATAAAAGAGATATCTACACATCATAGTCCAAGTCATTAGTGCGTTATATATAGTGCAGCCACGGCTGTGAACACTCATTCCTGATTTATTATTGTTATTGTATACTTGTTTTGATTCGTTATTTAACCATTGTATTTAGTTAATTTTAAATAAATTGTTTTTAAAAACGCGAGTCTGAAAACGAGTTATTTAATTGGCGCAGTCAGTAGGATACCTGAAGGTTGCAGCAGATTCCAGTTAATTGCAGTACAACCGTTGGTGTCCACCATTTATCCGGAGAACCTACAATAAACAAGTAAGTTACTGAGAATTTTCCTTACTTCTTATTTTCCTTTATATTTTGAAAATTATTACCAGTTTTATTTTATTTTACCATTTGTCAGAGATTGTAATAAATCTTCTTCATTTGAGTAATTTTAAAAACATTTTTTTATGCAAAGTGATATTGATAATTTAATTTGTAACTTAAACAAAATGGCATTAAATAACACACCCACAATTCAAGCGGCAAAAGCTCTCGCTGACTTTTTACCCACATTTAATGGGGATCCGTTAAAATTGGAAAGCTTTATCCAAAGATGCGACCAGTATTATCGCACTTATGGACAGACAACGGATAATACCTTGAACGATTTTACATATAATGTATTATGTTCGAAGTTACAAGACAACGTATTAAACTTCGTAATGTGTAGACCAGATTTAAATACCTGGCCATTGATTCGAAGTACATTGAGAAATAACTTCGGCGACAGAATCGACAGGCAAACATTGAATAAAGAATTCCTACAAACAACAAAATACAAAAACGAAAATATTATAGACTTTTTAGCAAGAATATCGCAACTCAAATCAAGATTGGAAATTAAAATAAATTCAGAAACGAATTTAAGTGCTGAACGGAAAACGATATTAATGGAACAAAATGAAGCAAATTCCATAGACATTATACTTGCAAACGTAGATGAGAAAGCTAGAACGATTCTTGAAATAAAGGAACCGAAATCGTTTATAGAAGCATCCGACATATTAAATAGACAATTTTATAATGACCAAAGAGTCGATTCAATAAACTTTTCAAATAAATTTAAAGGAAAACCTCAATTTCAAAATTCAAAATCAAATAATCAAATAAGTTATAACCAACAACACCGCAATCTTAATCCAAACTTTAATCATCGCTATAACACACGTTATTCATCTAATTCTAATTATTCAAATCACCATGAACAAAATAATCATTTCAATCAGCCTAATACATCAAGGCAAACCTTTTCCAATTACAACCAATCTAATCCTAATCGTCATTTCAATCAACCAAGTACATCAAAACAAAATTTTCCAAGCCAACCGATAAAAATTCAATCTAGACCTATTCAAACTAAATATTTTACAAACGAACAAGTTTTTGGGAAACCAAAAAATGTATTTGATCCCAGGAATGTCCCAAAAAATACATTCTCACCGGAACCAATGTCAACGACATCTAGAATCTCTTCCGGAAAACAAAAATTTCCCTTTATTCAGAGAGGCCCTCCAAATTTCCAATTCGAAGAACTTTATCAAGTAGAAGACGAAAATGAAGATAACCAATATTGTGATGCATATAATCACCTCCCAAATCCCCAAACAGACTCTGTAAACATAAATGAAAATTTTCAAGAGGATCGTCACGAAAATCCCGACGATTAACCCAACACATTGATCTAAATAATACAATTCCCAATTCTCTCCCATACATTCAATTAAACTTTCCAACTCCCATTAAATTACTAATTGACACAGGCTGTCACCCATCTCTCCTAAGACCCTACATTGCCGAAAAATACTTTTCAGAAAAAATCACAAGACACACAACTCCGATTATTACGTGTGCAGGATCCCGAGAATCCCAATTCAAAGCCAAAATCCCCCTTTTGCAAGAATTTCACATATCCGAACCTCTCGACTTTGTCTTATTTGATTTCCATAATTATTTTGACGGTATATTAGGAATACGAGACCTTCGAAAATTACACTTAAATTTAGATTTAAATCGCCAAATCCTTTTTAATCAAAACTCAGAGATCCCTCTTAATTATAGAAAAGATTTTAATAGTCAAAAGATAGAAATTCCACCTTTTTCGTCTGTAATAAAAAATATACAGACATCATTACCAGATGGAGATATCTTTCTTAACGACATTGTTAATGAAACAAAAACAATAAAAATCCCATCAAGTTTAGTTCATGTTGAAAACGGACGCGTAAAAATTGAATTTGTTAATAAAACATTCCACACACAACTAATTAATATCGATAACAACTTTCTAAATAATTTTGCGGAAAATTTTGATACAAGAAATTTTAATTGCTTTTCAATGGAAGAAATTATGAACATTACTATAAACGATACAATTAACACTAAGGACCGGAAAATAACTTTGGAAAATTTTAGACAAGATCATTTGAATCTTGAAGAAAAACATGCACTGAAATTATTAGTAGAAGAATACCAAGATATTTTTCATAACCCTGAAGACAAATTGACCTTCACAAATCAAGTAAAACACAGCATTAATACCACCGATGAAATTCCAGTATATTCAAAATCATACAGATACCCCCACATACATAAGGAGGAGATAAGAAAACAAATCAATAAAATGCTAGAAGATGGAATAATCAGACCATCACAGAGTCCGTGGAGTTCTCCCATTTGGATTGTTCCAAAGAAATTAGACGCTTCAGGAAGACAAAAATGGCGAATCGTGGTAGACTATAGAAAAATAAATGAAAAAACTGTTGACGATCGCTACCCATTACCTTCCATTCAGGATATACTAGATAAACTTGGCAGATGCCAATATTTTACTACAATTGACTTAGCTTCTGGATTTACACAGATAGAAATGGAGAAAGAGTCTATTCCTAAGACAGCTTTCAATGTCGAAAATGGCCACTATGAATATCTTCGTATGCCATTTGGCCTTAAAAATGCACCTGCAACGTTTCAACGAGTAATGGATAACATACTCAAAGATATTTTAAATAAAATTTGTTTTGTATATATGGATGACATAATAATATTCTCCACTTCACTTCAAGAACACATAAGTAATATAAAACAAGTCTTTAAGAGATTGAGAGAAGCTGGTTTAAAGATACAATTAGACAAATCAGAATTCTTTTGCAAAGATGTAGAATTTTTAGGACACGTCATTACGCCAGAAGGCATTAAACCTAATCCGAAAAAGGTAAATGCAATAAAAAAATTTCCCATCCCAAAAACTGCCAAAGAAATTAAATCATTTTTAGGACTCATAGGCTATTACCGAAGATTTATAAAAAATTTCGCCAAATTGACTAAACCGCTAACATCATGCTTAAAAAAAGGAATGCAAATCAAACACACTCCTGAATTTATAGAAAGTTTTGAACTTTGTAAGAACATCCTAATGAATGATCCTATCTTACAATACCCAGATTTTAGCAAACCTTTTAATGTAACAACAGATGCTTCAAATTTCGCAATCGGAGCAGTACTATCTCAAGGACCAATAGGAAACGACTTACCTGTTGCTTTTGCATCTAGGACTTTGAATCCAGCGGAATGTCACTACAGTACCATAGAAAAAGAACTCTTAGCTATAGTATATGCTGTTAAATATTTCAGACCATACTTGTACGGCACAAAATTCAACATTATTTGTGACCATAAACCCTTACAATGGCTTTTCTCCTTAAAGGAACCTAATTCCAAACTAATAAGATGGAAACTTAAATTAGAGGAATACGACTACCAGATTATTTATAAGAAAGGCAAATTAAACACAAACGCAGATGCTCTCTCCAGAGTAGAAATTCATCCCATAGATACCGAAGATAACGACAAATTGTCCATTATAATGAACTTAGACCACAACGAATTTATTGATCTTGAAGAATCAACAAACGAAATGTCGAAACTTAGAGACTTAGATTCGAATGATATTATATTAAAACCTGCTCTTGATCACAACGATATACAAGATATTATAAATATTAATCCATACCAAAACATAACACAAGAATTTATTAACGAAATAATTGACAAAGAACTACCAGTACCAGAAGAAGATATTGTAGAATCCATAGAAGAAAATACCAAAAAAGATAAGAAAATAAAAATTCTTCAAAATATAGCAATACCAAATACAGAAGAGAAATCTGACGATTTAGAAACGGTGCATACTAGTCAAGAAGATCCCATATTAAATATACCGTATACAGAAAAGGCCATAAATATATACAAAAATCAAATAATAATAACTTCTGCAAATATATCGAAACCAAAATATACATACGAAAAAATATTCGACAAAAATAGATATCATTGGCAAATACCAAAAAATGATTTTGAAGAAACACAGTTTCTATGTTTAATTAAAGAAATCATAAAACCCAATACGACCTATTGCCTACTATTTAAAAACAAAGACCTCGAAATACCTTTTATTCGTTTTATGACAAACTCATTTAAAAATAATGCATTTTCCTTAGTCATTTCAAATAAAATTCTAACGGATATAACGGAAGAAGCGGAAAAACAAGAAAAGTTAAAATTTTACCACGAAACGAAAACAAACCACAGAGGCATTAATGAAAATCTTGCAGCACTCAAAAAACATTTCTACTGGCCTGACATGGACAAAGATGTCACAAATTACGTCAATACTTGTGACCTATGTCAAAAATCAAAGTACGAAAGACATCCCACCTCACTTATTCTCAAACCAACACCAATTGGCAATTCCCCTATGGAACACATATATATCGATACATTTAAGTTTAGTAACCAAAATTTCCTTACCATTATAGATAGCTTTTCTAAATTCGGTCAAGCCTATCCCATAAATTCAATAAACGCTATGGAAATTGTTAACAAATTAACATTCTTTATAAGTCACTACGGAATACCCAACAAAATCACATGTGACAATGGCACAGAATTTAGGAATAAAATATTTCAAGATCTCTGTCTCTTACATCATATAGATGTCCATTACGTAACCGCCTACAACCCAAATAGCAATAGTCCGATAGAAAGATTTCATTCTTCAATCATAGAAAGTTTGAGAATACTTAAAGAAGAAAAAGAAAATATCATTATTTCTCAGTTAATGAGTTACGCAATATTAGCTTATAACAATAGTATTCATAGTGCTACAGGCTATACTCCCTTTCAAATAATGCGAGGCAAACTAGATTATAAAAACCCCTTCGAACGAGATGAGAATGAAAGAATAACACAATATATTCATGATCACTCAAAAAACCTAAAATTACTTAACAATATTATTCTTAATAAACTAAATAAAAACCAAACACAAAACTTAGAACGTGCAAATAAATCTAAACAATCAGAAATAAAATTAGACACGAATCGTCCCATATATCAGTTAAAAGGTTCAGAACAAAGATTAGCAAAATGTAATCAACCTTATCAAAAATTAGTAAATCCCAAATTAGTTGGAGATAATAAAATATTATCCAACAATAAAGTATATCACTTGCGAAGTATAAAACCTCAACGTATTGTTACAGATAACTACAATCAACATGAAAATACTAGCGATGACGATACTCCTCTATCTACAAGGATATCAAACGTTAGAAATAAAAGAAATTAATAATCCCATCCTACCTGTTCAAATTGGACAAGCAAAAAGGATACTATCAAAACATACATTTCTTTATCATATTAATTTATCCCAACCATTAGAAATAAGTAATCAAATATATAATGAAGTAATAAACTTAAGAAATTCTATTAAAGTAAACAATCACTTTTCAATATTAATTATAAACAAAATAGATCATGCCATAAAACTAAGTAAAGCTATAAATAATCAATTAGAAACATACCCACAAAACCCCAGAACCAAACGAGCATTAATTAACGCAATAGGAAAGGTATCCAAATGGCTTTTTGGCACCTTAGACACTGATGACGAAAATTATTACAACAACTACTTATCCACTCTCAATGACAATCAAAATAAGATAAATTCAAGTTTATTTCAGCATCACACCTTGTTAATAGAAATGTCGAAAACGTACTCAAAAGGATTTGAAACAATTAAAGAAAATCAAATAATAATAAGCAAACAAATGACAATAATTTCAGAAGAAATTAAAGAATTAATAAATGTAGAAAAAGCTTTCTCAATAAATATAATAATAGATAACCTAATAAATCAACTACACGACCTACAAATTTTGGTCAATAACATTGAAACCGCTATATCACTAGCAAAACTAAATATTCTTCATAGCTCAATTATTAATCCTTTGCAATTAGAATCAATAATACTAAAATTAAACAAAATATATACGGTACGAAATGTACCAAAACTTCAAAATTTTATGAATTATTACAGTCTCTTCTCAACTCAGGTGAATATTCATGGGAACTTGGTAATTTTCAAGATTCATACCCCAATAGTTAGTAATCCCTTAAAATATTTCCGAATATATCCTATTCCTTTAAACAACCTAACAATTATACCCGATCAACCATTCCTGCTTCTCAGTAACGAAGAAAATTGGACAACATCTGAACAATGTCCCGAAATCGAAAACTACTATTACTGTCCAAAGAAGTACCTACAAGAAAATACACAACCTTGTTTAAGCAAACTCATCCGAACTGGCAAGAATAAATGTATAAGCACGAGTATCCATTTGAAGAAGACTGAAATAACCACAATTAATTCAAACCAGCTAGTAATCGTACCCATCAATCCCATAAGAATAGAAGCAGATTGTGAAAAGAACGGTATATACGAAATAGACAAACCTTCCATCATAACCATCGACAAATGTAAAATAACCATCGACAACAAAATTTACGAACAAGAAGAAACAATGCACGAAGAGTATGTATTCGATTTACCCAAATTCGAGTTTCAAAGTAACTTAACCCAAGTTCCAACAATAAAACTAAAAACATTAGACGACGCAAAAATCAAGCATATCCAGACCGTAGCAGAGAATATTGAACTACCAGAATTAAAAGAAGCCCCGACGTATCACAATTGGACCAACACATCTCTCATCATCCTTATTACACTAATAATCTCTGTTTTAGCTTATTTCAAAGTATTCAAATCCAAACTCAACTCCATCACAAGAAGTCGACCAAGAGAGGCACATGGCTCAGAAAATCCAACTCCCTTGTTTTCCGAGCTTAAGGAGGGAGGAATTATATAGACATAAAAGAGATATCTACACATCATAGTCCAAGTCATTAGTGCGTTATATATAGTGCAGCCACGGCTGTGAACACTCATTCCTGATTTATTATTGTTATTGTATACTTGTTTTGATTCGTTATTTAACCATTGTATTTAGTTAATTTTAAATAAATTGTTTTTAAAAACGCGAGTCTGAAAACGAGTTATTTAATTAACGGGTGGGTGGTCTGCCTCGACTTCGCTTGTCGGCTCTTGGTCTCCACTCCAATAATCTCTTCGTCCATCTTCCGTCTTCCATTCTAGCAACATGCCCAACCCACCTCCACTTTTGTTTATTGATTCGCAGTATAATATCGTCTACGCCAGTTCGTCGGCGTATCTCCTCATTTCTTACGCGATCTTTCAAGGTTAGGCCCAGCATTGATCGCTCTATTCGCCTTTGTGTTACCCTCAGTTTTTCGGCAGTAGCTTTCGTTAAAGTTAAGGTCTCTGCTCCGTAGGTCAAGACTGGTAAGATGCATTGGTTAAATGCCTTCCTTTTCAGGTGAATCTATTGATTATATATGTAAGCAAAATAGTATATATGTTAGCTTATTTTTTTTTCTAGTAATTTACACTAATGTACCTAATCTTCATGCAGTATCAACAAGAAAATAAAGGTGTATCTTTATAACTTTAATCGCCTGTAACTCAAATGGTATCCGCACAACATAGGATTTTGTTACTCCAAGGCAACGAAATTATATACCTATGAAAGTCATTATTTACTTCTTTCTTCTTCTTCTTCAGATGCAAATCCACTAATGGATGTTAGTGATCACATTTTCCATTAATTCTCTATTTCTTGCAATGTGTATCAGAGATTGTATGTCGTTAATCCCTGTCCATTGCCTTATGTTTCTGAGCCAGGACATTTTCTTGCGTCCCATTCCTCTCTTGCCTTCAATTTTACCCTCGATTATAAGTTGGAGGAACTGGTATTTTTCATTTCGCATGATGTGACCTAGATACGCCGTTTTCTTTTTCTTGATGGTTTCGAAAAGTTGGCGTTCTTGGTTTATTCTTTTAAGGACATCTATATTTGTTATTTTCGCTGTCGTTAATCCCTAACCATTGCCTTATGTTTCTGAGCCAGGACATTTTCTTGCGTCCCATTCCTCTCTTGCCTTCAATTTTACCCTCGATTATAAGTTGGAGGAACTGGTATTTTTCATTTCGCATGATGTGACCTAGATACGCCGTTTTCCTTTTCTTGATGGTTTCGAAAAGTTGGCGTTCTTGGTTTATTCTTTTAAGGACATCTATATTTGTTATTTTCGCTGTCCATGGTATTTTTAGGATACGGCGATAAAGCCACATTTCGAAAGCTTCCAATCTGTTTATATCCCTCGTTTTGAGTGTCCAGCCCTCTACGCCATATAGCAGCACTGACCATACGTAGCACTTAGTAAACCGTAGTCTCAGTTGAAGATCGAACTCTGAACAAGTCAGTACCTTCTTGAATTTTACGAAAGCTTGTCGAGCTTGCTCAATGCGACATTTTACTCCCCTGTCCGATGCCCAGTCTTCAAAAAGCCACGATCCCAGGTATTTAAATTTACTCACTCTTTCTATGGATTTATTATTCAGTGTTATGGTGGAGTTTTCAAGTGCATCCAAGTTTCTGGAGATGATCATGAATTTGGTCTTTTTGGTATTAATCTCTAATCCCGCCAGAAATACACAATTTGAGTATTTCTGGCGGGATCTCATCTGGTCCAGGTGCCTTATTGTTTTTTGAATTTAATATTGCTTTTTCTATCTCCTCTTTGGTGATTGAAGGGCCAGTCAGCTGGTCGTCTGTATAAACTTCACTCATGGGTCTTTCGTCATGGAAGAGCTCCTGGATATAATTTTCCCATATATCAATTTTCTCCTTTTCACCCAGCACTATCTGGTTATCCTGATTAACTATGGTAGTTGGTCTTCGTTTTCTGTATATTCCAGCAGTCTCCTTAAGCTTTTTATGTAAATTACGGTCGTCGTGCTGTCGTTGTAAATGTTCTAGATCGATACATTGTGGCTTAAGCCATTCATTTTTTGCTATTCTTATTTTTGCTTTTATTTGCCTGTTAATGTTTTCATACATATTGCTGCCATCTTGGTTATTCTTGTGTCTTCGTCGTTCTTTCATTAGTAATAGTATTTCTTCTGTCATCCATTTTTGCCTCTTGTTATTTCGTTTGTACCCTAAGTTGATTTTCATGATGTCTGTTACAGCACTTGTAATCGTATTCCCTGTTGGTGTTAGATCTTCGGTAATGTTTGTCGTTAATATTTGAATTTGTGCGTTTATTTCATTGCTTATTTCTGCTTGTATCACTGGGTCTTTCAGTTTATCCAGTGCTATCTGTTGTTGAGTTTCAGGCTTTACTTCTTTACTTAACTTTATGTCATTATTTGTTCGTAGATAGATCTAATACCTTAAAAGAGCATTGCAGATAGCGTTGTCCTATTAGTGAACGGGCTTCATTTTTATTTATTTATTTATTTATTTACTTATTTTTGAAGATGCATAAAAGAAAATATTTGTATCTAAATGTCTGTCAGGAAACTTTAATTATAAATATTATAAATGCTGTACTAATATTAAATAATATTTTAAATTATTATAAAAGCCTTTTTTCTTACAGTCACTTTTATTTAAGGCACCCTCATCAGTTAACTTCCTCCATACACCCACATTTTTAAGGAAACGGTGTTAATTTTAGCAGCAAAAAGCTAAAGATATATGGAAAGCCTCTCCGCCGGCTACGCTCCTACTCATTTCCGAGAAGTCAACCTAATTCATCTTAATTTCTGATGATATGCTCACTTAGTAACTGTCGTCTTTGCGTTTGCGATGTTATCATTTTGAAAGAAACCAAATGGACGGAGAAAAAGAAGCCAACACGGCCTCATCTTCGTTTCCTTGTTTGGGCTTCGGGTTGTTTTCTTTTATCGCATTTCTTAATGTAAGTAATACTTTTAATCACGTAAGTAGGTGAGTTGATGTGTGTTGCTTCTGGTTTTGTTAAATAGGAGTTAAGATGTTTATTGCATAATTATTGATAATCTACGGATGGTATAAGTGGCAATCTGTTTTATACAACCGGGTGTCAATTTGGATTGATTAGAAAGAATGAATTATTTTATATAAAATGCAGAACTACTTCCATTGAAATAACATTAAATGTCTGAAGACACATCAAAACAGTTTATCATTTCGCAATAAATTAAATTACTTTTATTATTAGTATAAAACTTTGGTGTTAGAAGTTTTAAGATTATTCATATAATAATATTACAAAAAGGGTACTTGTTAAATAAATGCAGAATTTTGTGTTTGTATGTAAGTCTGACAGCGGAACAATGAAAGAAAAGTTTTTATGATCATTTAGGAAACGAGAAAATAGAATGTTAACTTATTATATAAAAAATAGACACTCATTCTCATATGGATTATTTAATGACAAGAAAAGTGAGAACTGAAATGTAATAATTAATAAGTCTCTACCACCAATATACTGCAGCGTATTTCAGTAAAGCGAGCTGTTCCCATTTATGTAAATATATTTATTTATAAGTTTACAGTATAATAGTATCATCATATTCTGTACCATCATCGTTCTCAAAGGTTCTATCTTTAACATCTTTTAACACTAGGCAATTCCACTGGCTCCAGTAAGACTTCATTTCTGGACTACATGCACTAATGTCTTGCCAAGGTCTTTCAGTTCGACGCGTCCAATACACTTTTTATAAATGGATCATCTGCTTGAGCGTGTAGTAGCTGTGGAGACTGCTATTGATCACTAATGACGGTGGTTCGTCTCACGGGGCAAAGTCGCTCTCTTAATGTGTTCTAGCTTTCTGACTGTTGTATTATTTTTTTGCAATTTACGGCGAATATGACCTACGTCGCCACTATTTCAACATCTGGTTTCACGCCTTTTTGGCATCGTGTTACGACCTAGTTTCCGTACGATTTCCTTCAGATGTTTATCATTTTATCATCGCTCTCTTCAGAGGTTCGTACTCGATAGCTCCGTGAAGCTCGACTAGATATTTCGTGTTCCAATGCAATAGCGAGCGCTTCATCTAAAACTTTCGGTCTTGGTTGTCGTAAAGCTTTCTACAGTTCACTGTCTCTCAACCCATTGACGAAAGTATCTACAGCAATTTCATTCAAAATGTTGTCTGGTACCTCCGGATAAGCCAACCGCACAAACTCTTGCAACTTTTCACCTGCTCGTTGAATTCTACTTCTTAGTTGCACCTTGTAGACCTATTGTAGATGAGCATCTTCGTAACGTTTGTCTAGTCGAATGAACAAGGTCTGGTAACATTTTTCTTGACCCTAAGGAATCGATCCTAGGATATCCGCAGCATCACCTCGTAAAGCAGCAGTCAAGGAAACAACCTTTTCTTGTTTTGTTTTAAAGTCTCAGCAAGATTACCTTAGACAATAACCCAATGAACTTGTTACCTTGCTGACACAGAATATTGTACAAATTAAAGAATGTAATAGTATCACTTGTAACGAGAGAAATTTATATATAAAAATGCAAAATACGGTATATTATGTGGAATTGAATAAACTCCAAATGTGTATAAAATAACGATTTGTCAAGTATTTCACTAACCCCCTCTGTGGCTCAGTGGTAAGAGCGCTTACCTTTAAACCTAAGGGTCGTGAGTTCGAATCTCACCTGGGTGGAAATTTTCGTTTATTAAACAAATTAATAAAAGAAAATAATTTCTATCCTTGTGTGATCGGTACTCACCGGAGCGACCGCAGACGTTCGGATACAATTAGCCTCTCTTAGCAAAGACAATGACGTCGACTTTGCTAAGTATCAAGACAATTACTCTACACACACTACATTAATACACTTATCTTGATTGAGACTGGCTGAATGACAAAATTGTCCAAGCCAAAACACAAAAAAAAAGTATTTCACTATTATGAAAATTAAATCTTTTAAGAATTTTGAATTATAAGAATCAAAATTATCGAATATAATTAATATCAAAATAATTAAGCTATTAGATTTGAATTAGCTGTTACAGCTAATTCAGATCTAATAGCTAAGCTGTAAACAAACTATTACAATTTTAAGTAAAAAAGTATGCAGAATAAAAATATTTCAATTAAGTATTATTAAATTTGAATCTTAAGTTTCTTTAATAATCTTTTTAATTTATAAAAAAATGCGCTGCTCTAAATGATAATAAATATTCAAAAACTTACAGTTTTGTCCCGACGTTCACATGTATGTTCCTGCTTCCTTTTTAGAACTGTAACTGGAACTGGTGAGCTGGATCTCTGGATGGTGCTAGATTTTTCTGCTGGAAACTGGACCTCCAAACTGCTGGAACAGTAGACTTAAAGACTGCTATTCAGGTTCTCTGGTTATCAAAGGCTCTCGTAAGGCTCCTACCCCTAATTTCGGAGCTTTCTGGTCTTTTTTATTTCTTTTTTCTTTTCTCCACACTTCGAATTCGATCGTCGATCTTGTACGGAACTGGAAAACTGCTATTTAAGTCGCTAAGGGTCGTCTTCTTCGAAGCTCCAAAACAATTAACGCTCTTTTAATGATGTTTTGACGAAGGACCAATGGAACGTAGTTATGAGGTTCGAATCGTTTTATAATGTCCCTGTGCCCGCTTTTTGTCGATAGACGATGGTAAATATAATAAAAGGTTGAAGTTGTCGAGTAAAATTGTCGATTTTATTGACAGCTACTGTAATTACACAATATGATGTTCGTTAGGTAACTACTTGTAATAAACTATACTCACATGAGCTCAAATCCCCAATTTATAATCTCACAAATAATTCATACCTCAGCACAGAAGTTATTGCTTCATTCATACCATGCCAACAAAGTTTGAACTATTTGCTTAATTTACAATTTAATCTAGGCCTTAATTGTGACACTTAGGAAGTTCGATTAAAAAATATATTATTCGGCAATTTATTTAGTTTTAGGTAAATGAACTAATTATTAAAATATTATACGATATAGTTCTACAATCTCACTTATACACGGTGAAACTATAAAAGATTAAGAAGTTAATAATACTGTAAGATTTTACATTTTACATTTTAAATTTTACATTTTACATTACAATTCTAAAAACTATAAAAAAAGAATTTGTTGGTGTCCTTTTTTTGGAAAATTGTTTATAATTTTTCTTTATTTCATTTATTTATTATTTCCGGTTTAGCTCTAGTAGATCATTATTTTTACTTTTTCCCAATTTTTTTATTTATGTGGTAGACAGTCGAAAGGACCACCTCCACATCTCCCCGATTCTGAGCAACGCGTACTCGTTCATTTTGTGTACTTCAAACACTGTCCATCGTTTGTTGTGTTTCAAGGGAAAAAAGTTTAACAAACGTAGGGAAATTATTACAAAATTGACAACCATTAACTATTGACTGAAAATAACAGCTTTCAAAGACTTTTCTGGTTCACATGTATTGTCCTATCGGGGGCCTATCAAACGTAATAAATTTATTTCGGCGGGACCTTAAAAATATTTTTGAGCTTTACCCATTCAGCACGTAACTTAGGAGCCCATAAAATTATGGTCAATTTCGTCGTCCTGTCCACAGATAACGCCAATAAATCGACATGGAATCTCTCCCTTGCGATCCATTCCCTTTGAACTGGAAAATAAAATACCCCTAAAGATTACAAAACGGCTCGCGGCTAGGATTTGACTTAAAGAATTTATTTGCCGAGCACCAAATAAAATATCCCGACAAATTTGAATTAGTAAAGGCGATGGCTGGCTTCTCTCTGTAGTAAAGTAACTTTTTTATGCAAAAAAAAACTTTTAAAAACCAAAATTTATTGGTTTATTATAAATAAAAATAACTCCTAATACTGGATCGAGGATGTCACTGGGTGATAATCGTCATCTGATGCTTCTTTTGCAATTTTCAATACAATTTAAAAAATCTGTGAACAGCAGTTAAAAGGATATACATGCTGACTTTAAACTTAAAACCCTGCCCATATTTAAACTTACACTCTCAGTACCCTGTAGTACACTAGTACCTCATTCATAAAAAAAATAAGTCAAAAAGTAATGTTTGAATGAATTTATCATCATCACATCATATAACGGGGGTCCTACGGCGATTGCCGCTTCCCGCATTTCAGCCTCCATCTTTTCCTATCTCCCCAATCTCCCTCTTCTAAGCCTCTAGATTGCATTGTTTTTGTAATTTCTCTTCTCCAGGAATTTGGTGGTCTTCCCCTTTTCCTTCTTTCTGGCGGAACATACATTAAGGCTTTCTTTGGCCACCTTTGAATGAATTTATACTTTCACTAAAACACTTATATGTCTAAATGTATACCTTTTTTCCACGTTTGATTGCCACGTATTTCCTAATGAACGGGCATCTATACTAATGTGATGCTATTATGTTGTGTCAGTTGATCGAAGTTTGTAGGCATTCCCACACTAGTCTATAACCTCCTGGGAACCTTAACTGTTGGACTATATTGATCAGCTTAAGTTGAAAATGGCTGTTTTTCTATTGCTATGGCACTGAAATTTGGACAATAGTCTCTTAAACAAAAGTAGAATAGATGCATTTGAAATGTATATATTCAGACGGACGCTGAGATTCCATTAATACCAACCATTAGGTACTTCGGTACATGAGTATACTGAAATAATTACTAAGCATGGTCAAAAAAAAGGGAAAGAAAATCCTTGTATTATTGGTTAAGTGGTGGTGAATGATATCAACTACTCCGAATCATATTGAAACACGTAAAGTATAGGACAAAAGATCAGTATGAAGACGCCAGAATTCATTCACTAAAAGACTGGAGGAGATGGTTTGAGTACTTATCCGCAGAAATCTTTGGTGCAAAGTTCCGTTCCCATCCCATCTGTTCCGTGCGTATTTGCTATTTGGATCGCAAACCTTCGAAAGAAGACTTCGCAATAATAAGTCTAAAAGACCTTATGTTAAATTCTCTTTGCAATTCAAGCTTATATAAATCGCTGCCTTAAATGCAGATGTAAATTATCCTGGTGAAATAGAAATGTTAACATCTGTGTTCCAAGTATAATTCTTCCATCTCGGTTATTAATTTTTCCCATATCTCTCATGGATAGATGTCCACCTAGAAAGGAACTTTAGACCTAGATTTGAATACTATATGGTCAGAAATCATTACGTTAGTCAGGTTTTCTCTGTCATAATATTCCACTAACGTGTCTCCTTATGAATTGCTGTGCAGTGACATGACACTCCTTGTTTTGGAATATCCTCAGAATCGGATGTCTTCTTTATACCCCGGGAAGACACTCATACTTGGTCATAGTACGACCTTCGTACCAAACTCATGAATAATATTTAAACATCTACCAAAATGTCCTGGGGTTATCAACTTTCTTATGGTGAGTTCTACAAAAGGATTTCTCCTAGTTACGCAGACCATTATGTATTCAAAAATACCGGTTACAATTTTAGTGCCAGGTATATTCTTATTATCTCCAATCCCCTAAAATTTAGTTTCCGGATCCTTCGTTTTATATTCGGATTATCGCTCCCATGATATTTCTTCCGTCAGCATAGCTTTCCTATTAGTCTCCAACGTGGAGGGTGATTATCTGAGTCTGCGACTTTAGTTTATGTGTTTTTTATTTCAATTTCACTTCATATAACTAGCATAATGGAGATGGAAACACTGCGTCCGTTATAGCATATTTAATCCTTCTTGGTACTTCTTATCGACCTACAAACTCAGATGTAGTCTTTGATGATGACATAAAGTCTAGGATTAACTCTACCCCTTAACTCAAGACCTTTACTTTGTTTATTAAAACAGGTTAATATCACTTTCAGATTCACAATTTTGATCTCATACAGGTAAACGTTAGGATTTAGGCAGTTCTCAATCGTTAATAGCCCTCCGCTTCACTTTTTTTTTAAGAAAGTCCTTTATGGTATTAAAGATATCTTTCTCGGCACGTATTAAACAAGGTACTCTTCCATAAACCTGGCATACCGTATATTATGGAGATTAATGGTCGCTATATGTGGAGCTTCCGATGTAGGTATTTGATCTACCGTAAGTTAAGCCGCGTTTTCACGATGACAATTGGCGAGACAATTGTCATTGGACAATTGTCATCACGTAGTTGCGGATTGTCGGAGACCAGTCCAGTTGAACGAGAAGATGTTTATACTAGGCCAGCTATTGTCATGCCAGTAGACAGCTACAAATAACACAAACCACGTGTATGTTTTGACTGACACCAGAGAACTAGAGGGAACTGGCAAAAGACAAGACAACACCGCTACTGGCACCACTACTAGCCTACACCGTTCACACGGCGCCAATTGTCGCAACAATTGATATTTCGAGTGTTGGGGGGCTCACTGGGCGCAGCTCATTGTCCTCAATCTACTCCCGGAGACAACTGAATTTTGGGCCAATTGTCAGGGCAGTTGACAAGGCAATTGGCCTAAAGTGTTAAGCCGAAGACAATAATTTCATACCAGTAAGTTGTCTTCTGGCAATTGTCTCGCCAATTGTCATCGTGAAAACGCAGCTTTAGTTCTTTTTAGATAAGCAACTGCTACGTAAGTTTGGGTATGGTACAACACATCGTCACCTTGCGTGGTCTCCAGGCAGCAGTATGTATATTATGGTTATCGTTATATAGAATTTCTAAATACTGAGAGTACATAAATTTTGGGCCAATTGTCAGGGCAGTTGACAAGGCAATTGGCCTAAAGTGTTAAGCCGAAGACAATAATTTCATACCAGTAAGTTGTCTTCTGGCAATTGTCTCGCCAATTGTCATCGTGAAAACGCAGCTTTAGTTCTTTTTAGATAAGCAACTGCTACGTAAGTTTGGGTATGGTACAACACATCGTCACCTTGCGTGGTCTCCAGGCAGCAGTATGTATATTATGGTTATCGTTATATAGAATTTCTAAATACTGAGAGTACATAAAGGTTTTTATTTTACAAATTAAGTGTTTGTGTTACATCCAAAATAAAAATAAGATAAAGAAAAGGTAAGATTAGATTAAGATAATAAAATTAATTTTCTTTCTTTTAATTGTTTTTCTATGGAATCTATTATTTTGTAAATCTGAATCTTATTTCTGAACCAAACAATGAAGAATGAGAACGATATAATAAAGAAAATCTTTAAATATGGGTTTTCTCATTAAATTATACCACCAATTATATATTTAGCTGAATACATATCAAGGCGTGAAAATAAAGTGATTGATATTGGTATGAATGTATCTATACAGGATCATTTTGTAAAAAGAAAATCAAGAAAATCTGAAAACGAAACATCTGAAGAAGATAAACAAAAGATTAAAAAAAACGTAGAAAGCAAAATTGATATAGGGAGTGAGCACTACTCCAAATATTTGCGTAAAGTGAAGCACTACAAAACCAAAAATAATTTTCATTGAGCATATAAACCCATCCACGAGTGAGATTCAAAACCACAAACCAGAAAAATCACGCAGTAGCAGCTCTGTGCTTAACTTAAACGATTACAATATGATACTCGATATGAATCGATATGAAATCGATATGAAACTATTCATATCGATTCCGATGAGGATATTGATATAGTTGGTGTTGAAAGCTCTTGTGATAAATTAGTGATAGACGAGATCATCGAAATAAATTTAGGTAATGGTTTAGTTTCTCAATTAGAACAAAAATTCGCGAATCCCAACATTCAATACCCGAAAGAATTCCTACCAGTTTTCCAAAAATTATTTTGTATTATCAAAAATTTGTATTGGCATCAATATGCAAATATACGAATTGGACACAACACGACGGAAGCAGTGGAAATACGACCTGGAGTGAGGCAAGGATGTATTCTATCTTCTATACTTTTTAATGTCCACTCCGAATGTATTTTCAAAGAAACCTTAGTTGGTATAGGCACTAAAATCAACGGAATTAATGTCAACAATCTCAGATATGCAGACGACATGGTACTTATTGCCTCCAATGAAGAAGACCTGCAACGACTTATAAACAGGGTAACCGAAGCATGTAATGAATATGGGCTAAAACTTCTAAGACAAAACTTATGGTTGTTAGCAAAACGAAGTTACAACCAACGAACATCAGAGCGTATGGAATAGAGTTAGAAAGGGTCCACAATATTACCTGCTTGAGTGCAAACGTTATATTACGTTAAACCTTAAAATCAGATTAATATGCTGCTATATATTCTCCACATTTCTGTATGGTATGGAGAGCTGGACTCTTACAGAGACATTAATAATAAAATTGGAAACCTTTGAAATATGGATTTATCGACGAGTATTGCGGATAGTTGGGTTGATCGAATAAGAAATGAAATAGTTTTACATTGAATGAAAAAGAGCACAGAAATAACAAAAACGATAAAAATTCGAAAGCTATAATATTTCGGTCATGAAATGAGACATCCAGAGAGGTATAAACTTCTGCACCTCATAATACAGGGAAAGATCGCCAGAAGGAGAGCCCCAGGTCGAAGAAGAACATCCTGGCTTCGAAATAACCGAGAATGGTATCAAGAGATCATGATCGCGAACGTTCGATAATCGGACAGGGTATTGAAAGCAGAAGATACCAAATGATGTCTACCATTACACTCAATATGCCAAAGTATATGTTTAGTTAGTGAAAACTACTTATAGGTTTTCTTTATACTATTATAAGGAAAATAAACTGTTTTAAATAAATTTCTTTCATCCCTCAACGTCTTTTTAAGATCAATAGCTACTTGTATTATCCTATAGTAAGTTAACCGCAGGAGAAATCCTTAATTTTAAAATTCTTCGTCCTTTTTTCCGAGATCGACTTGAATCTCCCGGAGTATAAAGAATTTATTTGGCGGAGAACAAATAAAAAGGTTGAAATTTAAATAGCTCTACGCGCGGAACAACGTGCGGAACGCCATTCGTTTGTTTTAAAATACCTTAATCGAATTCTTTGTGGTGATTTATATGCCTCTTCGACTGTTTTGATCAATCAAGAAGACTTTCGGTCCCGCACCGGAGGACGGAGGATTGGGCTGGAAAGAGTTGTTGTGAGGTTCGTTTAAGAGTTATATCTGCGATTATTTGGTTGCGTTTATTTGATTACGCACTGTTTGAAATTTGTTATGTGTAAACAAAACAAAACTCAAAAAAGGGTAAAAATAATGTAATTAACAATTATTCTACAACGATAAAAAATACCTGGTGGCAAAATAAACAAAATCAGCATTTCATTGTCTGGTATTAGTATTCTTCTTCTTCGCGTGCCCTATCAGAATTATCCGACGTTGGCGATCACCATTGCGAAGGCTTCTCGATCTTCTGCAATATGGAACAATTGTCCCGAATTTGATATTCGAGTACATTCACGAATGTTTCTCAACCACGAAACTCGTTTCCTACCTACACCTCTACGGCCCTTTATTTTGCCTTTAAGGATCAATTATAATATTTTATATCGACTTCCCCTTACTGTATGGTCCAGATAAGACATTTTTCGATGTTTAATAGTCTTTAGCAGTTCTCTGTCTTTGTTGACGCTCCTTAGTACTTCTTTATTAGTTTTCCTTGCTGTCCAAGGTATCTTCAGCATTCGTCTATGAACCTAATCCTTCAATTTTGTTCATCATCGATACTTTTAGCGTCCACACTTCTGCGAATGCCTTTTTGAAGTCCACGAAACATCCAAATAAATATTTTCTTTGATCACAGCATTTTTGTAATAGAATGACCATTTCTAAAACCAAATTGGGTATCTTCAAGATCTTCTTGGCATTTGCGCCTAATTCTGTTGTGAAGTATTCTTAGGAAAATTTTAAGAATGTGGCGAATTAGGCTAATTAATCGATATCTTATTATCGACATTTTGAGCAAGTAAATCTACTTGTTGTTGTAACTAGACAAATGAAGGATGGAAAGACACCGGGACTTGATGAAATTCCTACAGAACTGCGGAAGCTATTAGATACAGAACAAATAAAAATAATAACTGATATATTTAATGAAATATACAAGGCAGGAAAATACCAGTAGAGTGGCTCAAATCGGAGTTCGTACCGTTGCCCAAAAAACCAGGAGCAAAAGTTTGTGAAGATTATAGGACAATAAGCCTAATGAGCCATCTGCTGAAGCTGTTTTTAAAGGTCATCCACAAAAGAATTTATCGGAAATGCGAGGAACAAATTGCGCCCAATCAGATTTGTGAACGCCGTTGGTACGAGGGAAGCTTTATTTAGCGTGCAGATCTTATTTCAGAAATGTAGATATGTCAGCTGTAATGTTTTTGCATGCCTGATTGACTACAAGAAGGCTTTCGATAGAGTCAGGCATGAACAAATGATGGAAGTGCTGAAGAGGACAGGGATTGATGGAAGAGACTTACAAATTATAGCTAATCTGTATTGGAATCAATCAGCGGTACTCCGAATAGATGGAGAATATACAGAACAGGTCAAAATCTTAAGAGGAGTGAGACAGGGATGCATAATTTCACCACTGATATTCAATCTGTTCTCGGAGCACATTTTGAAGAGGCCCTAAAAGATATTGATGAAGGCATCTCAATAAATGGAGTCAAGCTTAATAACCTGCGGTATGCAGATGATACAATAGTGTTTTCCAGTACCATAGAAGGGCTGCAAAACTTAATGAACAAAATAACAGAAACAAGTAGAATCTATGGAATGGATATAAACACCAGCAAAACCAAGCTAATGATCATCAGCAAGCAAAACATAACTGGAGCAAATCTGTATGTGAACCAAATGAGAATTGAACGTGTCTCACAATACAATTACTTGGGAACTATAATCAATGAGTCGTGGGACAATACCCAAGAGATTAAATGTCGCATCGGAAAGGCCAAAAGTGCATTCTTGGCTATGAGCTCTGTGTTCAAAAGCCATGACCTCACCCTGAAAACAAAAATAAGGCTCCTTAAATGTTACGTATACTCAGTGCTTCTGTATGGAGTAGAAACGTGGACATTTAAGGCGGAAACTCTATCAAAACTTCAGGCGTTTGAATTGTGGTTATACAGAAGAATCCTGAAGATACCATGGACAAACAAAGTCACCAATGAAGAAGTACTGCGGAGGATGAACCCAACCGCGGATTTGGTCAACATTGTGAAGAGTCGTAAGCTGGAGTACTTGGGACATATTATGAGAAATCAAGGCAGATACGAGCTACTCCAATGCATTTTGCAGGGTAAAATTGAAGGAAAAAGAGCCCCAGGACGAAGAAGAATATCCTGGCTTGCTAACCTGAGAGCATGGTATAGAAAGACCTCAACACAGCTATTTCATATAGCAACCAACAAAATCATCATAGCCAGAATGATCGCCAACGTTCGGAACGGCAGACACCCTAAGAAGAAGAAGTCTACATGCTCAGAAGTTTTATTAATAATACTACCATTTCCATAAAACAAGCTACTTCTGTACAAAGCTATACTCATACCAGTTTGGGCATATGGTATAAAACTATGACGCTGTAGTAAACCTTCAAATACGAAGATTCTTTAAATATTTTAATCCAAAATACTCTTGTAGCAATACAAAATACAAAGCGTATTTTGTATCCAAAATACGCTATGTTGATACGTAAAGCTACATGGTATGTATCTAACCAAACACTTCATAATGATCTGGACATCTCCACTGATCCCAACAACAAACTGATAAATAATTAATTCACCTAACCATTTGCTAAAAGAATATTGAAGAGGATATGGCCAGAAGACCTACCGCAATAGTACTAGAGAACCTTCACTGGACGGTACCTAACTCACGTTAATTTACTTACAGACTATTTACTTATTACTGTGTGTATCATGGACGTATAAACATAGATGGACACAGCAATAAGATACCTTTAACACACAATGTTTTGAAGCTTCGATAGAATGTGATGCTTCCGCAATGAGCATAAGTCTGCTTGAATTTTTACTCGCGGGTAATTATTCAGATTTTAAAAATTGGAAGTAGTAATAATGTATAAAAACACGTTCAAAGAATTTTAAAAACGAGAGTTTAACTATTAACAAATCACGTCTTTATAGAAAAATTAAAATACAAATTTGCTACCAAAATAGTTCGATCGTCAATATTATTTGGAAACCTACATAGAAAAAAAAATTAGTTTTATTCATTTCACTAATTTATTTGCATTCATGAGAAATATTAAATTAAAAAGGTAATAAACAGTTCTTTTTTAATCAGATGATGTCTACTTACAATTTAAAAATGTCTACTAATTTCATGAACTTGTATCTTATTCAATACATTAATGAACATGTACTCATCTTAATATAATGAACTCATCTTAAATAATGTAAATTGTATGTACTTACAAATGAAATGAGAGATCGGGATGTAAATATTTCGTTTATTTTATTTCACTTTTCACAAATATCACTCAAAATACAGCCAAAATATCGAAAAACAACTTTTACTAAAAAGTAAACAAACATGGAACAGCATTTGAAGTTTGACGTAGATCCATAAGACAGAGAAATGTAAACAACCGTTGCCATTTATAATAGTTTTCAGTGCTTCTACATATAAAATAATTGATTGATATGTATTATACGCTATTATTAAATGATAATGCACACTATGTCCACACTTTATATTTTGATTACAATTAAATATATTAATCTAACCAATAAATTATTATTTTGGTTTGATAGCACCTGTAGAGTATAAAATACGGAGTAATATTTTCAGCGACTCGCGAATAAGAAATTTTAAAACAAAACGTGACAACAGTTGAAGGTGCTGAGAATGTGACCTATTCAAATAATTTTGACTTCACAATTTTATGTAAATAACTGAGTCCATCTGTGTTTATACGTCCATGGTGTGTATAGAGTAAATTGTAAAATGTAATAATATATATTATATATTATATATATATATATATATATATATATATATATATTCATTAGGCAATAAAAAAATAATAAAGCAGTCTTACAAAAGAATATTTGAATTTCGGAAAATGCTATAAATTTTAATTCTCATGGATATGAGAGGATTTAGAAATCTCCGAATACTACACTTTTCCATGATTTAAGTAGAGACGGTGTTTTACTGCAGATGTAAAGCGAAAGAGATTTATTCGAATATGTTGTTCTCGTAAATAAAAGCAGTCCAATATCCCATGTCAGAAAGGATGCATTTAATGCATGTGCATCTGCAGCTTTCCCATCAGATGAAATGCCGCAAGCAAGGTACATAGAGAATCTTTCCATTAAACCTTCTTGTCTATGACTCTGGCTTATCAGATTACGTTAGTAAACCCTCAATGGTATTCAAAAAGAGAAAGGGCTTTTAAATATACTAAAATTGTTTGACAATATCAGATTTATTATTTATCGTATGGCATACAATAAGAACACTTAATTAAAAATCAATATAAAACGTTACATGGAATATTACAAATGAACATCTAATGTATTATTAACATAATGTAAAACATTTTCGGTCGCATTCAGGAACTCATCGAAAACTCCAGGGAATCGCCTTCGGGGTCATTTTTTAACAAAAAGAGGTTAATCTTTGTAAATGGGTATATTTATTTAAAAAACCCTTAAAAGGGCCACATCAATAAAACAAACGTTTTCGGACCACACAGTCCATCATCAGGTTATTAAAATCGAAAATGTCTAAAAATAAGTATAAACCATTTAGTTAAAACAAACGAGATTTTGAAATTTTGACTATGGTTGAAAAGCAAAAGATGGTTATACTTACTAGGTCATAATGCCTGAGCCACCAAAATATTAGGGTAAAAACCCTTTAAATTACATTTAGTTATGAAATGTTGTACATTGTGTTATAAAATAACTGTGATGTTCAATATTAAATTAAATTTGACTAAAGGTAACACATGGCTCAATTGGGTTCCAGAGCCGGGTGAGAGGGTACCTCTGCACTCGGAGAACAACGTGGAACTGATTGACAAGATACTTTTGAAGGATGAAGATAACAGAATGTCAATGCAACAAAAACTATAAAAGTTGTACATAGTATTACTACAGCCAAAAGATTCAACAAGTTTTGATGATTTTAAAAAATAACAACAATCTAGGTGTTGGGATTTAAAAACTTTTTATTTATTAATTTAGGGTATAAAAGATGTTAAATCAATGATGGATTTATAGTCATGATTAATATAATGACCTGTGCCTTAGGCAACTTATGTTGCTTTTCGTCGTATGGAATGTGGTCTAAAGTGTATTTAATTTTGGGTTAGCTTGTATTTATGAAATTTATCCTTTTATGTTTAACACATCTAGGACAAGGTAAAAATTAAATAACAAATATTTGAAGCTAATATCAGACCTCATATTTAAATGACTTTATTTAAGAATGCTCCTATGGTGAAAAATTAATAAAATTAAGTTTAGTAAGATGGAAATCTACAGGCTGAAGAAGCTGAAGTAATAACATATGTGATTGAATTTAAAATTGAAGAGACTGGGTTCCTCAGAGACTAATGAGAATGAAAGTAAAAGAAATGACCGAAGAAAAGAAGGGGGGGTTGAAGGAGAAAAGGAGTTGATCAACAATTAGAGATAATAGGGGTCCTTTATACTTAAAGTATCTAGCACCCTGAACAAAATCTATTTAGGTGGTATTAAATTCAGTTTGTAGAAACCTGAAATTTGTTGTATAAGTGTGCTACTAAGTTGTTGACCGAAAAAAGGTGGACAAAGGTAGATTAGGATTCTTTGTAATATGGTAGATTATGAATTTTAATAAATTGTTAGATAATGTTTGAGTGATTACTAAATTAAAACTATTGGATACATGTTTAATTCATGAATTGACCAAGAAATAATGAAAGAGAACAAAATTAACAGGAAAACGATGTAGAAGTGAAGAGTGGATAAGATAGTGAAATGTTGGTATGATGGATGTGGATGGTTCTGAAGTTAAAATTGGGGTCAGAAATTTGTGAGAGGAAGGTGTGACGATATTGTATAGAATGAGTGTTTGAAGAACAACAAGATTATGTAGGAATAAGGTGTTGACGTTTGTATAGGAAAATAAGGCAGAGAAAATAGGACAGTATTATGAAGTGTGGACTATGAAAAAAGTTGACGATGTAAAGGTTGAAAGTCACGGTTGAAAGATACATGGCGATTAACACAATTGGGGCTTTTTTGTTTTTCTTTGACTATTTCCAAGTCTTCATATAGGTCTAATTTTAGAAAAATTTTTTGGGGAATATTATGTAACAAAGAGACGTCTTCTGGGATGTTGAGGGTATGTTTATGTTGTGCAAGATGCAAGATTTTAAATAAATATACCCATTTACAAAGATTAACCTCTTTTTGTTATACGTGGTATACAGCCAGCTACAGGAATTTTTTCTTGTGGATTTTTTAACAATATGACAGACGATCTGTTATTGCTCACCACAGTCACACTTAGAAGTAAGGGCTTTTCCCATCGAGCAAAAAGACAAAAGAGGGAATCTAATCCTTATGAAAAAGAGACCAAAAAAGTGGCCTCTGATGGCGAACATATCCGGAAATGCGAATGGACCAAATTTAAATTTTCCGACACTTATCAACAGTAGCTATATAATATTTTTCAGAATGTGTCTTAGACGAGAAAGTTTTAATTAATTATTAACGATAATACTCTAAAATGCGACACAATTGTTAAAAAACTTCAATATAAATAAGATTTCATGTTACATTTGGGATAAACAATAACATAACCCAACTAAATTTGATGTCAAACAAGGAGAGAGACTCTCTTTCCTTGTTTAATGTGGCCTCTAAAGATCGCACTTCCTGTCTAACAATATGTTGGCCCCCACTACCTTTACATTCCCTCTTTTGTCTTTTTGCTCGATGGCTTTTCCCCACGTATGTAAGCTGTCAGCACATCTAGCGCTGCTTGTTCTTATTGTGTTTAACTTTGTCCATTTATTGCAGGTCAGTTCAAAGCCTGGCTGTTGCTGATCCATATAGACCATTTGGTGTGCTTCCTGTGGTGAGTCGTTCTCCCATTGTCTTCTCTAAGCGTTGGTGAGGTTGAAATATTCCTGGTGTAAGGAGTTGGCTTTAGGATATCTGGAGCGCAGTTTGTTTATTTCTATATCAAGCTTATTATAGTGGATGGGTAGTTGATGGTTAGCCTCGATTTTTCGTTATTCTCTGAGAAGAGAATGACTTCTTTGCAGTTTCGGCGGCGGGATGTGACTCAGAATGGGAAGCCAATAGTTCAGTGTGGATCTAATTGTACCTAAGATCATTCGCATTGTAGGGTTTATTTGGGTGTCAATAATCTTCGTGTGTTTGCTATTGAGCCATACCGGGGAAGCATATTTAGCCGCCAAATAGTCCGAGGGCGGATGATGTGAGTACAGAGGCTGAGGATCCTTTGGGGCCACATAGCTTTTGGGCTATATTATTTCGCGTTTTTAGTTTTGCTTCCGTTCTTTGTAGTTATTCGCGTATCAGCGTCACTAAAACATGTTTGGTGTTTGATGTTTTGGAGTTATGAGTAAGCAGTCAATTTTCAAAGTGAACGGAAAGTTTTTTGTTGGCTTGGGCATTATTTAGATGGAAACAGCATACTTCGTTTTTCGTTGAATTGGGTCGTAGCTTCCATTTGTTATAGTAGTCTCCCATAACAACAAAATTATCTGCGTAGCCAAATTTCTGCGAAGTTGTGCCAGGTAGTTTTGCGATGTATAAATTAAACAGTAAGGGTGCCAAAACAGATCCCTTTGGCAGTACATTGCTGAGCTTCATTTGGACACTTTTAAAGTTGCCCAGTGTGACTTGAAAAGGTCTGTCGGTGAACATGCTGTCAATGAGTTTAGTTACCTTTTGACACGGGATGGCACGGGTTAGTTTGCAGATTAGACCTTGTCTCCAGACAGTATCCGTATGCAGTTGATAGGTCAATGAAAGCAACGAATGTTTTTTGCTTTTTTTGAAAACCTGCTTCACTATGTGTTGTTAGGGATATGATCTGATCTGTGCAACTGAGGTTAGGTCTGAACCCTGCTTGCTTAATAGGTATTAATTTAAATATGTTTCTACTAATTCTGTTGGTCGATTAAGCGTTTCAATAGTTTATAGACACTGCTCAGCAGCAATTTAATCGGTCGGTAGTTTTGGGGCTGTTCATTTCCCTTTCCTGGTTTTAATATGGCTACAATGAAGGCTTTTTAAGGGAATGGGGGATTTCTCCTGATTTTAACGTATCTGTATAGAAATCAGCTAGCCACTTCCTGGTATATTTGCCACAGTGAAATAAAAATATATGGATTTTATCAGAGACAACTGTCTTTCCAAACTTAATTTCTGATATTGCTGAAATTATTTCTTCTGGAGTAAACTGGAGTATTCATATATGTATAGACCATGCAGACTTTAGTATTTTTAGGTCTTGTTTTACTTTGATGATGTGGTCACGATCTCTAGGTGCTCTTGAGGTTGATACAATGGTGGAGGCCACTCCTCCGTTGGCAGCTATTGGTACTTTGTCTCTAGTTGGAAGTCTGCTACTACCAGGTTTTGTAAATAAAGACTATGCTTTTCTGCTTGATTTACCAAAGTCTAATTTTTCCACAGTTTCTTCATTTTTGTCGTCTAGCTGAATCAAAAATATGTAGTAGGTCGTCCACAATTTCTCGGCCTTGGTTTTCGTTATATTCTTGATACAATTTCTCATATTTTTCATCCCCTGGAACATCCCAGATGTTCGTCCAATCTCTCAGTAAAAGTCACCCAGTCTGCTTTTTGACAGTTCCACCTAGGTCGAGGAAAAGATGGTATTCTTGGTATTTTGATGCCAAATTATATTACAACTGGTCTATGTTGGCTATGTGGAAAATCTGGGAGTACTGTATGTAAAGCAGTGGATGATTGCTTTCATTTGTGGAAGCAAAACATGGGTCTGGGTTATATTTTCGCCTACGGGCTGCAGATCGAAGAGTTCGAAGAATCGAAGAGATAAATAGATAAATAAATTTATAGATTTGTAGATAGATTTATAGATAAATAAATAGATTTTCAGATTTTATTGCGTACAAATTTCGTTTATCCGGTGTTTTGCAAGTTGGCGTTTATTTTCTGTTTCTTGAACTATTTTTTTGTGATCGCAAATAGTAAAATACTTAGGCGAATATGTCGATCGAGTTGTACAACACTGCATTATATTGATTTTCAGCTATTAAGGACGTCGTTAATATATCTGTGGATGGTCTAAATGTTTCAGCTTTATCCCACTTCTTATTTGATTTCGATTTCTTCGGTCTTTTTCTTACCAGTATTTTCGCCATTATCTTTGTTTCATTATATTATCTTTTTATTGGTAAGATATGGCTATTGTCATTCATTATTTTCCAGATCTTGCTCTGAATTGGATCTAAAAACCTTTTAGGAAGCTTACGTATCCTCTATCTGTTTCAAAATTTTAAAGTTTCCGTTTTTCTATGATTCGTTCGATCATAAACAAATTATCTTTGTATGAGCGCCCTTTTTGAGATCTATTTTATTCTTTCAAATTTATTTTATACCTATAATAGTTGATTTTCATTAAGTAAAATTCTTCTCAGTTCTATATTTTCTGTCCTCTTATAATATTTAGCATAAAAAACTGTATAACAAAATTAACTAAAGCAGAATAGAAAGCTGTTATCTTTATTTAGAAACAAAAAATATGTCAGAAAAGTATGTCATAAGCATAATCATAAAATACCTTATCTTTTTGTTCTTTGTGTTTGCGTTGAATAGTGTCGAAATAGTTAGAGCGAGTATTGCGGTTGCCGTTCTGAGAGAAGTTTCCAACTGCCAACAATGGTGACTTCCTTCCAGGCGCTGCACTCACTGCACATGACAAACGGAATTAGCATTCCATTTATCTAAAACGATCCCAAAGTTAGGTGTTGGATATTACACATGCACGAAGGAGTGTCCTGGATGCTCAGCCAACTTTCCGATATTAGACAAAGAGGAATGTAACCAAAAGGGAGTGTTTCGTTAACCTAAGGCCTAGATCATTATACTGGGGAGTCTAGTGTTATATTATATTACTTGCATAGATAAGTCACCTACATAGTTAATAATATAACTTACAATTTAAACAGATTTAATGAGCTATCGACGAAAGTGTTATTATTTCATTGTGACTTCTTTAACATGTCTTGTTAACCTATCTGTTAGTTTTGTCTCTTTTATTCTTATCTTATAATTTTTGACACAGCTCTTACTTGTAACCATTTCCATTACAGAAAATTATATATTCCAAAAGATATTAAGCACGATATTCTATGAGATTTCTTTGTATTTTGCTTCAACCACTTAGGGTTATTAGCATAAGAAAATACAAAAAGTGATAAAGACATTCATGGGCATATACAAAATATCAATTACATAATAAGGTATACAATATATATTTTATTTATTGATGTATTGTGGTAAATTTTATTAAAAAAGTTTATAGATTTTAAGAATTCTATCAAGTCAGCTACGTCTGTAGATTCTCCTAGACTTTTAATGTTTTTGGAATGTGGTTATATAGTCTTTCAACTGAGGATGTTGGACAGTCAATCAAAATGTGCTTTACTGTCACTTTACATTCACAAACAAAACACACCGGTTCCTCTTCTCTATTCAACAATTATTTATGTATTGTAGAAGTGTGTCCTAATCTGAGACTTAATGTTGTTGCTTTTGAAGGTCAGAAGTTCCATGGAAAGATGGAAGATTTTATTTCCATCAATTTGGTGTTGCTTCTGTTCCATTGGTTTTGCAAAACATCGTGCAATTTTGCTTTTGGGTAAGGTTTTAAATCTAAATCCACTAGCTAGACTATCTGCCTTTTCGTTACCATCTATCCAACGTGTGACGGTACCCAGAGGAACTCTATTGTTAAATTGTTTTGGTATATACAGTATACAATTAACTTAATCTGCTGTAATGTTGGATGAGAGGGATAAATCTGAGAAATTGATGTCAGACAACTAAGTGAATCAGATATTATAAAAGATTTATTTTTTTTTTTCTATAACAAAGGTTAGGGTCCTTAATTTTGAGTCCAGTTGTATTCTTAGGAATTTTATTTCTTATGCATCTTTTATATGAGAACTGTATAAAAATAGATTTGGGAGCTTTGGTGTGTTTTTTTTTTTGAGCAATACGATTATGAGCAGATAATACGTTTTTATTTCTTGCTAGAATTACTAGATCATCAGAGTACAAAAAAGTTTTAATTTTGTCATTGCAGTACGACACAACATTGATAATAGCGATTAAAAATAGCTTAGATTCGAGCCCTGTGAAATTCCATTTTTCTGTAATTTAGATTAAGACAAATGGTTATTGATTCAAACTTGGACATATCGTTGCCGTAGAAAGTTTGAAATAAAAGCAAACATGTTACCGTGAATCTTCCAATTGTGAAGTGTAGTTAAAATATCATAGCGCCATACTGTGTCAAAAGCCTTTTTTGCATCAAAGAATATGGCTAAACATTCTTGATTGCATATAAATGCTTCGTGAATTTCTGATTCCAATGATATTAAGTTATCTAATTTTGATTTGTTTTCCTAAATCAACTTTGTTCAGGTATCTTCTTCTTTGGGTGCCGTGTCCGTATTCAGATGTTGGCCGTCATCATGTTTACAATTTCCTGAAACCTTTTTCTGTCGGCTGCTGCGCGAAATAATTCTTCTACTGTGAAACCAGACCATTGTCTAATATTACGCAGCCATGAAAGTTTCTTTCGACCAATCCATCTATTTCCAATCCATCTCTTTCCTTCCACTTTTCAGGTATAATAAGATTTTTATGTTCAATATATCACATAAGTTGATTGGCAGTGACCTTTTCTAGCAACTTACACATTGCATTGGAATACCTTATTGATCCATATAATACCACGGTAGAGGTGGATGTTTTGGATGAAAAGCTGTTTTTCCAGTGGATTTATTCGCTGCATCAATGATAACTTTATTGAAAATGGAAGTTTTCATAGCTTTTCAGAAGATCCATAGCTGATGAACAAATTAACGTTGAGGACAGTGTCCAGTTGGCTTTATTTATGGACCATTTGGTGATATGTGTATTGTGCTTATGGTACAACAAATTGTTAACTAAGATGGGAAAGTGATCACTTCCATATAGATCAGGTAAAGCGTACCACGCTAAACTAGGTTACAAGTTTGATTCACAAATTGATAACTCAAATTCTGAAAACTCTTCTGCTGCTGCATTATATCGAGTATTCCTGTCGTCATTAAGTCGATTTAAATGACGATTATTAAGGATAGTTTCTATTTTTCTTCCCATTTTTGTCATTTTTTTAGCCCCATAATAACTTATGTGCATTAAAATCTCCCAGTATAATTTGAGGTGTAGGAATCTGACATAAAAGGTTAGAAATGTCTGCTATACTTAGATCAGAATTAGGAGCGATGTAAAGACTGCAGATGTTAACTTTTAGTGGACCTTCTAAGTACACCGCTACAACTTCTAAATTTGTTATTAGTGGAATACTGCAATATTCATAGGAATTCTCGATCAAAATTGAAACTCCATCACTGGTATACTAATATAGCCCTTCCATATTGATGTTCTGAGTCGGTTTCCCTGAATAATAAAAGCATACATCTGTTGTGTTTGTTTTTCTTAACCAGGCCATCTTACTCCACTCATCCCCAAGATGTCTATTTTCATTCTTCTCATCTCGGCTTCAGTGTTTGCAAGTTTCCAGGTGGAAATGTTTACTATCCTGTCATATATTTGGATTCTCTGTCCACCTCCTTGCTCCTCAACTGTAGTTGACGAGGGATTCTTTGCACCCTCTCCCCATTTAAGGGGTGCCAAAAACTAAGAGCTATTTTCTTGTTTCCGTCTGCCATTTAGATTGGTGGAAAATATAATGAGGTGGTTTTCCCGTTGCCTTCCTCATCACAATACCACCACCATTCAAACTGCTCCAGTCATGCTTGTAGTATTCTCGTTTCAATTCGGTTCAGGATTATTTCCTCTGCACCTTGAGCTGGTTGTGATAATCGCTGCTGCCCTTTACCTGGGAGGAATAGGAAATAGGTAACTAGATTTTGGAAGTACAAAGGGATATGATATTATTAGTTTCAGTAAGGAATTGAGAGCAAAGCATGGCTTGCGTGGGTAGGGTCACTTACCTGAAGTAGGCCTATTCTCTACCGGGATCGTAGAAAAGTATCTCCCCGCTACCCCAACCATCTTATTCAAAGGTAATTTTGATTTGATTTTTCCAAGTTAGATGGCAGTCTAATTCCATGCCGAGATATTTGGCATCTTCGAATTGAGGAAGTTGACAATTTTTAATATATACAGAAGGACATGTTTCTGAACGTAGCGTAACTGACGTGAAGTGATTTAGTTCCATTAGGTTTTGTGCTTAACCATTGCTGAATTCTATTTAGGTTTGATTGGAGGTTTTTTAAGGCTGCTGACAAGTCTGTGTGGAATGACAGAATAGCAGTATCATCTGTATACGTTGCTACTGCAATTTTTGTTAAAATGTCCGCTGTATATAAGGGATATAGTATTGGGCCTAGGACGCTACCTTCCGGGAAGCCTAAATATATATAATATATTTCTGTGTACTCGGTTCCTTGTTTCATCAGGAAGTGCCTATTTTCCAGATAGAATTTTAAGAACTGGAAATGACGATATTGTAGGAGCTTCCTTATTTTATTTGCAGTTGTGTATGAAAAACCTTATCGAATGCTTGAGATATGTCAATAAAAGCAGCTGAACGGTATATTAAATCGTTTAAACTCTTGACTTGAATTTTTTTAACCAGTCGATGCACTTGTTATATAGTTCCAGGTTTGTCACGAAAACCAAATTGATGGTGTGCCATTATTTTTCCCTTGTCTATTGACAAGTTTTTTCTATCTCTTTTTCGAGTCTGTCAGAAACATATATGAAAGTTTATTCTACTATCTAGGCTTTTCTTTAGCCTGTCTGTTAACATGTCCTGCTGTTTAGAGCGTGAATCTGTGTTTTATTCATTTTGTAAAGCTATTTTTCCACTATTGTTGATTTTAAAATAGTTTTTAATTTAGATGCTATATGAGTAAATTGTTTCCTTGGTAGATAGAGAGTTGTAGTGTTTTATGATACAGAAACCTCTTTTATAGTTGTTTGATATATGGATCTACATTCTAATTAAAATCCCTTTCCACCGCCTCTGTCTGACCGTCGCGTCGGTCGTAAATAAGCCCGAAGAAGCTTGCGGAACGTGAAACGCCGGGGATTCTCTACACCAGCACCAGCACCAACACCAGGTATTCTTTTTATTTGTATCAATCAAGCGCCACTTGATTGCTGAATTGGAATCGGAATGGTAATGAGAGGAGAGAGAAAATGAATGAGGAGAATTCGCTATGGGTGTTATTACATTGACGAATCTGTGCTAACGGCATTTCATGAATGTTCGTCAGAAGTCAAAGAGGCATATTATGGACGACTCGATCCGCTTTGTTATTTTTATAGCTTTATTTAGTAGGTGATAAAATTTACAATTTTTGGCAAATTTAAAGTTGGAACTATTTTATACAAAAAGTTTAAAATAAATTAACTCTAGGAATGTAATCGACGGATTTAGTGATTTAACGAGTATCTAACTATGTAACGTGTATTAAAAGCATACTTGATAAATATTAAGAAATGTAACGATTACAATAAAATACATGTATACCTTCGAGTTTAAATAAATCGAAAACGGTGATACCTATCGACATATTACAAGAGCACCTTTTTTGCGTAGAAGAGTCTAAGGAAACAATTTTTTAAATATTTTTTTAAAATATGTAAAAATTAAAAAACATGTGACGCAATAACCCCCACTTACCCTCCAAAACTACCCTGTATTAATATAGGATGTGGTAGGTGGTGACATGAAATTAATTATCCTAATGTCTTACAATCACTCCCAAAATATGAACTCCGTATTCAAAACCGTTTGGAAGATATTTGAAAAAATAAGAATTTCAATTCACCCCTTTATAGGTTTGTATCTCCCTTATTATTCAGTTTTATAAAAAGGTGTATATGAAGAAGTCCTTATTTTTGGACGTACTATAAGCTCTAGAAATTAATGTACATAATTCTGGACCACCTTGTATAAAACAGGGCCTTTGGCATCACTAAAAATATTTGATTAAAAATAAATCATGTACATAGGTTCAAAAAAAAAGTATACCTAACCTGTAACCTAACTCTTGGTAAATATCAATAATTACATACCTGTAATGTGTACTGAACTTGCATTTGTTGCACAGAAGGAGGCTGTATGTGTATACGCATGCAAGTATTGTAACTTGAGCTTTATAAGGCATACCTGAAATTATCCAACTATTTTTACATTGCGACTTTTTTTGTAAAAGGTATTATAATTTTAAGTCATTTGGTCAATAAATACCAAAATGGGGATTTTTGAATTTATCACTTTTGGCAGTGTGCCGATGATATGTGAGAGTAATATATAACGTGAAAAGGACAGTTAAGTGTTAAAATTGAGAAGAATATCTTAATTGTGTTAAAAACTAACAAAATGCCTTAAATAGGGCTGTCCTCTGTGCCGGAGCTATTTAAAACATACAGAAAGTGACAAAATCTGGAGGCAAAAGTGTAGGAACGCAGACAATAAGTACAAAATGCTTCTGAAGACTACTTAAGCGATGAGGAAATTATTGGAAGATTATAACAAACGGAGTCTCACTAGAAAACTACTAAAACTGAATAATTAGTTCTCCCCTTTTTGTTTACCTGATTATTTTGGAATCCGGAAGAACAATCCGGTTTTCAAACAGGAAGGAACTGTACTGATAATATCTTCTGCCTCAAACAACTAATAGAAAAAAAAAATTAAGCACAAATCAAGAAACCCACCTCATATTTATTGACTTGCAGAAGGCGTACGATACAGTTCCTGTAAACAAACTCTGGAACGTGTTACGACAGACGAATATTAGTGTCACCCTAATTAAAGCCTTATAAAATTTGTATGAGGGGGGAAAATCACAAATAAAAACTAGAAAAAGACTATCGCAAAGCTTCCTGGTTACTAAAGGTCTACGTCAGGGGTGTTGTGTATCACCGACCTTGTTTAAAATATATGTTGCAAAAGCATTGAAAGAGTGGAAACGAAAATGCAGAAGCATGGGCGTAGACCTTGGAGAGATTTGCTTGTATACATTGTAGTTTGCTGATGACCAGGTTGTTATAGCAAACGATAAAGATGAACTGGAGTACATGGCAAGAAAATTACAAGAAGAATATAGAAAGTGGGGACTAGAAGTTAATACAGAAAAAACAAAATACCTGCCAATAGGTACCGAACTATCAAACCTCACATTAGAAAATAACGAAATCATCATGCCCTGCGACCATTACACATACCTAGGAATCGTTTTTAACACAACGGGGAAAGATGATGAAGAATTAAAGAGAAGAATAACACAACACAGAAAAACAATAGGTTGTCTAAACAGCGTACTGTGGAGTCATGAAATAGGAAAAAGAAGAAAACATAATATCTACGAATCTCTTATTAAATGCAGTCTATTGTACGGGGCAGAAACTTGGCGAATAACCGAAAACAACAGAAGAAATTTGGAGGCAGTAGAAATGGACGCTTTTAGAAGATCAGTAGGAGTGTCACGCAGAGAGAGAATACGTAATGATTAGATAAGACAGCGAATCGGGTTTGACGGCTCTCTAACAACAGACATAGAAAACAGCTGATATGGTACGGACACGTCCAGAGAGAGGGAGTAACGAAGGCGATGAGCGCAAGTGATCTTAGAGAGGGCCAATGGGATGATAAAGTGACATGGAAATTAGGGATCGGACAATGTCGAAAGACGTTTTAAAACCGATTGATATATATATATATATATATATATATATATATATATATATATATATACATTATTTTGGAGATTTTAGACTTAAAATTTTTTGGACACTTTTTTGATCTTTAGAACTTTTTCGCGGAATTTCACTTCTACGCGCTGGAATTTTTTCTGATCATTGCACAAACAATTTAAAATAGGAATTTTATCCGCAAACAATGAGAATGGCAGATTGAATATTAGGAGTCTGTAATGTCAATGTTTTGTTCTATTTTCTTTTATGCAAAAATGTATTAGTCTGTTGTACTATAACAAATCTTAAATATCTACTTCCTTGGTATTTTTACATTTAATTAATCTTAACATTTCAAGAAGACCTCTCAATACAGTCAAAATAACGAAATGATAACAATGTCAACACAAAAAGTATACTCTCCTTAATGTTAAAAAACATATCGTACAACATAACTAATTTTAAAATAAGATAAAAAGAACTTGTACTTGTCTATTGTACTCCTTTTAAAATTTTCGCCTGTAACCGTCCCTGAACAATATACTGTGGTGTATATTCCGCTATCAGAGACGTAAATAATGTGGCTGAAAGGCATAATTGAATTTTTGATTTGTAAGTATTTCGGCGTGATAGATTGCATTGCATGTGCCTCATTCGCGTGCAAAATGTGTTGCATTATGTTTTATAATAGGGAAAATTGAAAATTTGAAATAGTGCTATTTTTATTTAGTAGCAAATTACGAAACGAGAAACGAGAAGATGGAAATATGTCTTTACTATTCGTTAGTTGTTTAATATATTTCTCCTTTAAGTATCTATTAATTATCGAAATCATCACTGTTCCTAATTTGTCTTGCAGTTATTAAACACAAGCACTAAATTGATCAGTGCTATTTATGTGAAACTTTAGTTATGATTTTTTAGCTACCTTAGGTGAGGAAAAAATCCAAAACAGCTAGAGTATGTTTCACCTGCAGTGCCAGAAATTTCTAGGAACAGTAAAGTCTTACCAAACAAAGCAGTGGCGTTCCAAAAAATACTTATGATTTAAATCAAATTATTAAAGATATGTACACACAATTTATTAAACAATGATATTAGATTATATTTTTGCAATATTGTACTACACTTTAATACATATTATTATAATATATCACATACATATATTGTCTGTATGTAAAACTATAGATACGTTTTACAGATTACGTATTACTAAATAGTAAAGACGTATTAATAAATATTTATTACAAATATTGTTTTAACTTTAAAACCTTTATTATTTATATTATTACTCACTTAAACGTCACAAAGTTAAATAGAAGAATATACGCAATAATTGTAATAAAGTAAAAAAATAATACAAATATCTCGGTTCTGGATGAAATTAAACCGGATCAACGTCTCTCCAGTACCGTTTACTCTAGAATTTTAAAGTTCTTTGGCCATATCCATCGAAGTGATCACAAAATGGAGCGGTTGGTGGTCCAAGGAAGGCCTCAGACTCAACGCCAACGCGGAAGATCTCCACAGCGATGGGCGGACATTACTAAAAAGCTTACTTAATAAACAGTATACTGAGGCAATACATATAACTGATGACCGCGAACAGTGGCGAAATATTATCAATCAAACTGTCCGAGCTGCTGAAGCCCAATTATGAACCACAACACATCTACTAAGATGTTAATGACTGTGATGATGTGAAAAAAATAATATATACAGGACAGTTTGGAAAACTTATATTCACATAGGTTACATAGGTACATCGTAATGTTAAATTATATTATTTACTTTCATAATCAGATGCACTGTCGTCGTCACTAGAATCATTTCAATCAATCCTTAATTCTTCAGTAATTACATCTATTGATGCGGCATTCACGTTCCAAATACTTATCTTCAACCTTGACAGCATGTTCACATACTTTCTTCTAGTTATCTCTATTTACTCTAGCAAATTCCTGTTCCACCAACACTTTTACGTCTTCTAACTTAAAATAAACGTTTTGTTTTGCAACTTCATTTTGTATTAATTACTATTAAACTGGGAATAAGCCACAATTAAAGATAAAAATACGTTTATTGACGTTTCAATTTCCACTTCGGAAATCGTTCTCAAAATACAAACAGTAAATTAAACAAATTTTGTTTTTTGTTACATAGTAAAAAATTCTTCTAATAATTTAATTTTATCTGACTCATTTATATTGACAATTCAGACATACATTATGCATTTTAAAGTAGACGACTTTAAAATGATATTGCCAATATTGTTGAGTTGCGCTCCTGGGACGACTTTACTTATAAGATAGTTCATTCGATTACATGAAATCAACTTTAACTTGAGAATATCCGTCAGAAAAAATCATAGCATGTAATTCGTCTTTAAAAAGACAAACACATGACATGATGACAGTAAAATTCTCCTGTTAGTGACTCCATAGTAAATTATGAGGGAAAACCAGGAAAAAACCTCATAATACTATCCCGACATTGTAAGTATTTGTTCGTGAATTTAGTTTACCTTCAACTTCATTTTGTATTTGCACCCAAACCATTTCTATAGGATTCAAGTCTGGATTTATGGCCGAACTTTTAAAGAAACATGTCCACATTCTTTCAGCATTTTATCAAATTTATATTGAATATGATCTTATCAAGACAATAGGTGGAACAACACGATACAACATTGGAGACCATGGACAGGAAAGAGAGCAAGAGGACGACCCCAGATGAGATGGGGAGATGACATTAGAAAGATAGGAGGAATACACTGGAAACAGAAAGCACAAAACAGAAGCGAATGGAGGAAACTGGGGGAAGCCTATGTTCAAAATTGGACGAATTAAAGGGCAAAAGAAGAAGAAGAAGAAGATGATCTTGTTTGTGTCGTTTGATGATTTCATACAATTGCAGTTTTTACATAGACGTTACAAATGGTAATTTTTTTTCTGTCAATAAGATATCATATCCATTTTTTTAGAATTACTGGTGGGTGCTTTATTAATTTGTACATTATGATATGACTCATTATCTAATTGACTTACCTTCGCTTCTGTAATATTTAATTTTGTCCAAATATTTAATGCGTAGAGCACGAATATCATTCCGTTCAATTAATAAACGTCGATTATCTTTCGTTTTCTTCCATTTAAATCACAAATCTTTCACAATTCTGTAAAGAGGACTCACATTTCCAGTCCACACGTACACCTCTTCAAGCCTTTTCTGCAAAAGCTTCAATGATACACTAAAACGTTCAGTTTCATGAAAACGATGAATGGTATTTCTAATGAACTGTTTCTCAAGTCTGTCACGGTTGCTTTCCTTTAGCAAGTGTTGTAGCTGGAAATTTTAGTGTATTATTTGACTCTGCGTTTGTTAACATACTCGCTTGTTGAATGATCCTTTCTACTGTACGTAAAAATACTCCAGTAGCTTCACTCACACGTTGTTTAATACTGGTTAGATTATCTTCAGGAAATAGTATTTGCATATATTTAAATTCATTGTAAACTATTCCTTTGGATTCTGGTATCAAGCTGATCTGTTTACTCGTACTACACGTAATCATCTCCATTCTACAAAATAGTTCTAATACACGTGGTAGCACCTTTCTTGGTGAGATTCGACAACACAATGAGATTAAATTGAGAACTCGTTTGAAATCCAGTGACTAGAAATTCTCGGAAATAATTCTTATCAGTCTTTTTATGTCCTTAACGAGTCGTTAAGGAGTCGTTAAGGAGTCATTAATAATGACTTTATAATTACGGTTTTAAGGTTACTAATACTAAATTAGAAATTAACTTTTACCAAACTTTATAGAGTATCAATTACTAAAGATGGTATTATAACAAACAAACAGTTTGTTATCTAGAAAACAATCGTATACAATCAAACTCCATTTATTATTTAGTGAGTAATAAAATTTTGAACTTAGTGCGATTTCAAATAATTTAATTTGTTACAACGCCACTGCATGGGCCTGATTATAGATATTCTATTGTCTGCGCGATTAACTATTTCGTACAAAGGCTCGCCACTCGATTTGAAATAAGTTTTTTTTGTAGCAAAACCTTGTAGGAGGTTTAAGGCAACAAAAACCCCCGTAAGATTCTATGAGATGTACAAATTTCACTGTTATTTTTTTTAAATATATACCTATCATAAAAAAGACACATGCTTATTTCCAATATAAAATTTCTAACAGTTTTCGATATATTGGTAAAAATCGATATTCATTTTATAACTTCAAAGGGCTGTAACTTCTTTTATGTGTACATTTGTACTAAGGTAAGGTAGATTCAGGTAAGCAGAAGAAGCATCGGAAGAAGACGAATTTCATGGCTGAAGAACCTGAGAGAATGGTTTGGATGCAGCACAAAACAACTATTTAGAGCTACTGCCTCAAAAATTAAGATAGCTATGATGATTGCCAACCTCCGTAGCGGAGATGGCACCTGAAGAAGAAGAAGAAGGTAGATTCGATTCAACTATTTTTGGTCTCAGAATACGTGATTTTATTTATGACCTACCTTTTTGTTACACCCTGTATACAGAAATATTATGTAAACAAATATAAATATAGAATTGATTGTAAATTCTAAAAAACGTTGTACTACCAACAAACAACAAGAAATAAAACAGGAAATGATAACACCGGGATTCAAAGTGACTAAAGGACTAAAACAAGGATGCTGTATATCCCCAACATTATTCAAAATATACCTTGAAGCAGCACTCAACAAATGGAAGAAAAAATGTACGAACATTAGCATACCACTAATGGACTTAACTTTGTACACTCTGTGCTTTGCGAAATGAGCAGGTCATCATCGCACAAATAGGACTCTGAAGACCTTAGTTACATGATGTGAAAACTATTAGAAGAGTTTACAGAGTGGGGTTTGGAAGTGAATATGGAAAAAAACTGAGTAAATGAGTATCGGAGGAGATCAACACAACCTGCTCGTAGAGGAAAATCAAGAGATCAAACTATGTGACGACTACAAATACCTAGAAGTAAAGATCACTTAGGACGGAAAATTAGATGCAGCCATTAAGGAACGAAATACACAGGTAACGAAAGGTATAGCCTTACTGAACAGGGTACTGTGGGATACCAATCATAGTAAACACCATAGGGAACACCATAGTAAAAAGTATCACAACATATGGATGCGAAGTGTGGCCCCTAAAAGACAGAACAGAGAAAATGGTTGAAGCAACAGAAATGGACTTCTGGCGCCGCTCGGCGGGAATCTCTAGGCGCGACAGAATAACAAACGAGAGAGTCCGAGAAATAATGGGGGTTACATATAATATTGTTGATGACATCAAAAGGACACAACTCAGATGGTACGGACACGTAAGGTGTAACGTTTAAAACGTTACATTTTTGTTCTTATTAATTTCAAAGTACTTTCCACTATTTTCTGCTCATACTATTTGATTTTCATTGATAATAAGTTCTTTTTCCTTTGTTTGTATTCCTATATTTTATTTCAATATTTTCCTATTACAAATAAATCCGCTGATTAATTTCTTAAGTCCCCTCGTAGTCCCACCTTCACTTACTTTATCGTACAAGAAACAGAAACCCCACTCCTAAATAATTTACTTCTATCAATCCGATCCGATTTAATTTATTTTTAAAATAAACCAGCAAACGAGAAGGTATTATTAAAAAAATAAGTCCTCGTGGTCAGAAACTTCCAACGGTCTGGGTAAGTTAATACTTTGCTCTTTTTACAACAACATATTTTCATACTTTAATCAAGAACACTTTTAGTTTTTCGTATAATTTTGTGTACGCTAGTACTTAAAAACTGCTTACAATTTTTATTTTCTTTTTACCTTTGCTGTAATAATAATAATTCAATATAAATCATATTTATCGCACAACTTTTCTCTTTCTGTCTTTTTCATTTAATAATTTATCTATTAATTACAATTATTAATTTGTGAGTTTTGGCAACATCAGAGAATTCTGGATCGGTATACAGGTCTCAGAGAGAAGAGCTTTCCGCTTGCCAGAATTCTTCTGTTGTTGGACAAAACTCGTGCCATCACGAATTTTGTAGCGGTTTTTGTTTTTCTAGCCACCTTGGTTTTTATTCAAGAGAATCTACCTTGGTTTTTATTCAAGAGAATCCACCTTGGTTTTTATTCAAGAGAATCCACCTTGATTTTTATTCAAGAAGATCCACCTTGATTATGATCGTTATGATCGATATGATCGATAAAATTTACGTTGACATGGATTTTTTGGGTCGAAGAATACGAAAATGGAATTGTTTTTTTTTTTTGGAATAAGAAATCCATCTCGATTTTGAAAATCCGCATGGCTTTGGAATGGAGAGGGATCCACATGGTTTCGGCTAAGCGGCATGGGTTTTGCAGACATTGTATGGTCCGAGTTGAGAAGAGAACAGCAGGCGGATTTCTCATAGAGTAGAGCTAAGTTTCTTTATTTCTTGAGATTTTGTATATAGATGCTTAATTCCCTGTTGTTAGAACCTCAATTTAATTGTTATTACATTTTGATTTATTAAAATATAAATAAATAAAGATATGTGTTAAAGAATAGTACATTGTTTACCGGGTAGGAAAAGCTTAACATTCCAGGACGACTGTGAAGATTGCTAAGTCGAGGCGCAAGCCGAGACTTAGCAACACAGAGTCCAGGAATGTGGCTTTTCCTACGAGGTAAACATTAGTACATTGTTTACCGGGTAGGAAAAGCTTAACATTCCTGGACGACTGTGAAGATTGCTAAGTCGATGCGCAAGCCGAGACTTAGCAACACAGAGTCCAGGAATGTGGCTTTTCCTACGAGGTAAACATACTATTTTTCCGCAAATCGTTTAAAATTCGACAGATATTGATTGATTTAAAAAAAACGCGATAATTTTATTCCCAAATAAATGGTGCTTTGAAATTCCTAATAAAATTACTTGGGTTACTATGGAAACGTATTGAGGTTGAATTGTCAAAATTGACGCTTATAAATTTAATTGCTGGTTAACACTAACAACTGTACAGAAATATCATTTCCTTACAGTAAGGAAGTCCTGACTTTCTCTTCAAGAAATTTTGACAGGAATGTCAAAATTTCCTGGCGATTTGCGGAAAACTATTTTTCCGCAAATCGTTTAAAATTCGACAGATATTGATTGATTTAAAAAAAAAGCGCGATAATTTTATTCCCAAATAAATGGTGCTTTGAAATTCCTAATAAAATTACTTGGGTTACTATGGAAACGTATTGAGGTTGAATTGTCAAACTTATGTAGAACACTAACAACTGTACGGAAATATCATTTCCTTACAGTAAGGAAACGACATTTCCTTACACTAAGGAAGTCCTGACTTTTTCTTCAAGAAATTTTGACAGGAATGTCAAAATTTTCTGGCGATTTGCGGAAAATTATTTTATTAATAATTCCCGATTTCTCAAATTAAGTTAGTTTATGCCGAACATCATGAGGGGTTTCAATGTGCAATGGGTGAGCTAGCCGTTACAAAGGATAATGCCGGAAAATAGCATACCAAGACAAATTCTTGAATGGCAACCAAGAGGTAGGCGGAGACCAGGAAGGCCTAGAAGAAGTTGAACAGAAGGAGTTGATAAAGAAATCAGGGAAAGAGAACTGGAGGACGATCTATGGAACTATAAAATGAGATGAAGATTGGAAATCGGAAGACGTCGAAGAACGTTGTAAACCGACATTATATATATTTTATGGACCATATGATTAATTGGTCATTTTTCATAATGCTCGGGCTATATAAAAAATGCCCAATACTGTCGGTCAATATAATAAATACTATTAAATTCACCACATTGCCCGGGCATTATGTATAATGCTTGGCATCTACTAGACAGGGTGGTTAAAACTACTTTTATTTTTATTAAATATGAAATATATTTATTTTGATACAATCAAGTATGTAGTAAAAACTAAAATATTTCTTATATACTAATGAAAACAGTCTTGCAGTCTTCTGTGAAATGGCACATGAGTACGTTTAATGAATAAGTATACATAAAAAATATAATACGTATTAACGGTAATTGAGGAAACCAAAAAAAGAATTCTGTGTTTTTATTTGCATTTTTTTCTAATGACCGAAATCGATGGAAACACACAAAGCGGCCAGTGAAAAATTAAATCGTTTTTCTTCTAAATCAAACTCAATTTTAAATAAAAATACACTTACCACCTTTGCGTGCTACATCATCGAAATTTATTTTGTATGAATGATTTACAATACATAACTATTTGTTGAAACATGTTCCACTATAGTGACACTTGGAGTTACATTTTTTTTTTCTTTACGACACTTACACTTATCGGATTTACACCCACCTTTACAACCGCACCTACTGTATTCTTGTCCCCCACAGTTAGAAGATTTTCTTGCGCATTCTCTAAGAGATATCTCAGTGTCTGGAATCTCTTCTATGGAGATAAACTTTTCCTTACAAACGGTAAACTGGTTTATTGAATATAACTGATTTAGCTTGCCATATTTTGTGCCTAGTTTGTAAAGCTTTTTTTCAATTATCTCTGTCACGATAGCTAGTAGATTTCTTTGATTACTACGAGCTCGGTCCACATCTGGCACTCTTATCCTAACTGTGTTACCTAGTTTAGCCGATGGATATTTGGAATTGGAAAATTTTAACATCTTCTCGGCTTGTTGTTCTAGATTCGTCAAAGCCAATTTTCTTTTCTTCCTTACATCGTTTATTCTAATATCTATATTGGAATCCAGATTTTCATTATTTTCTAAATTAACTACAATAGCCGTTTCTACCGCATTTGTTAAAAATTCTGGAACTTGACTAGATTCACGAGATGAATTTTCATCAATTAAAATTGCTCCAATTTTTTGAACGTCCAGGGTGTAGCTAGATGATATGGAACTTGATTCGGGCAACATTATTGAAGAGTCCACATTTATATTATTATTTTGTATTATATCCGGTTCTGTAGATAGCCCAGCCTCTTGATTTTTGAACAGGACCTTTAAGTCTTCCTCCGAATTAACATCAGTCAGAACTTCTTGGGGTAGAGAGCTTTTTAAACCAACTTTTAACTTTGTGCCGAACATGGCTTCATATGGACTACAACCTATACCAGTGTGATGAGCTCTATTTTTCATTAGTTGAACAAAACGTAACCCTTCAGACCATTTGTTTGTATTGTTGTCTTCTAACCACGAACTAAGCATATTCTCTACGTCTTGATTGGCCCTTTCTATAGATTCTTGACTCTGAGAATGCCTGGGTTTGCCATGTACCATTTTTAACTTAGGCCACATGCTACACAGCTCTTTGATAATATGCAAAAGTACATGCTATACTTCTTCTGCTCTTTTACTTGTAAGAGGTCGAAGTTGAACAAATTTGGTAAGATGGTCTTGATAAACAAGCACAAATTTATAACAGCCATCGGTTTGTGACTGCATATCGATTAAATCGACTTGGCATCTTAAATTCATTTCCTTGCTCAATATTGGTTTCACCACCAAGCCTTTCTTTGGAACATTATGTTTTTTCTGACAGGTCAAGCATAAATTTAAATAGATAACAATCATCTCCCTTGTAATATTTTTAAATTTAGAATGTACTTCCTTCTCCATTCGGTTTCTACCACCATGCCCGATAGTAATATGAAGATCGCGCAATATATCAAATATTTCTTCTGTATGGACGTAGTATTTAATTACGTTATCTTCTTTCACAGGAACAATCAATTTTTCTACTTCTCTAATCGTCATAACGTCGAATCTTCGTAAACGCTGATAATCACTCGGCGTTTTATTTGTCTGTTTACTTTTAGAGTTTTTTACCTTCTGTATCATTTCCATTTAGGCTGTTTTTGTGAAAATTTGTGAATTTTGACTTTTTGCTGAAATTAATTTTGTTAACCGACTGTTAAATCGATTTTTCATATCACTTCATGGTTCTTCTTTTTCCATAGTTCACTATGCAATACTTTATAAACAAAGAATTAACAAAGAAATGTCACAAACAAACCACTTGTCGTATATACCATTACTAACATTCAACTGCAATATGATTTATAAATAATGGCCGACGCGCTTCGGTGACTTAAACCTTGGATACAGCGCGTTGATTCGCTGCTGAAGATCGCATGATTTACTAAGAACGCCGATTTATCACATTGCCCGGCCATAGTATAGCATTTTTCATAATGACCAGACAATATGATAAATTGTAAAAAGTTATCAAATTGCCCGCTGAAGTTAGTCATTATTAATAATGACCGGGCATTATACATAATGGCTAACATAATCACTTTGTCCATAACATATATACAGAAATATTATTCTGTTCTTCAGTTTTGGTAGCCGATTCGATTCGCTTGCATTAGTATTCAAGTGTAAAAAATGTAAGCAACGATGAATACGATGAAATTGTTTGATCCGTATTAAATGTGTTTTTCTTTTTCTTAATGTCCTAATATCTAAAGAAACAAACAACGATCTATATAACCTTTTTCCAATAATCCCTCTTGTCAACGTTATTTCAACTCACTAAATCCATATACATTTATCTAAAAGTTAAACAAGAAAACCGTGACTTACTCGAGGCCGTAGTCGCATTTCCATTTTCTATTCAACGAAGTTTTCCAGCAACACTAAAATCTTGTTCGCGTCAGACGTTTATACGGAATGCTGGAAAAACAAAAGGATCGTTTTTCCTGATCAAAGTTGCCAGCGCTTAAAACTGAAAAAGACAAATGGAAGCTGAAGACAAAACAAAATCCGTGGAAAAGTAGGGATTGAGAAACTATCAGACTTTTGAATCGAAGTTTGTGTAATACTTTTTTTGATACTTTCAGTAGTTGTTTGAAAAGAATTGTGTCAACAGTTGGTAATTCGAATGTTTGAAGAGAACTGCAAAAATGTCGAGAAATAGGAATAATTCATGTATATCCTTGGGATGTCTTTTGTTAGTCTTACAAAATGTGTTGTTTGTTATATTCTTTTTTATTATATCAATTTATTCAGTCTCTTTTCTATAAAAAATAGTATTCCCATTTACGGTAAGATTTGCCAATTGAATATATTTCCATTTTTCCGATTATTGTTTCTTGTTTATGTTTTAATTATAATATTAAAACGTTTTGAAGGTAAGATTTTGGTAGATTATATAATTAGAAAATTCGTAAGGCAATCATGACAATCAGTTAAACTCTTGTACTCATTTAAATTATTAAAAAATATTACGCAAACAAAAGTAACTATTTCAGCTTCAGTCACTAACTTATTTAAAAACATAAATGAATTAATTAGTTATTACAAAACTTTTTGTTTTTATGAACCATTCTCATCTTAACCAATATAAATTTTTTCAAAAGAATTTTATTTTAAAATAAAATTGTGGCTTATTCCCAACAAAACATACTAAATTGCATTAGGATGCCACAAGAAAATAGCTTCTGATCAAGTTTAATATGTTAGCAGAATGACTTAATATAAAAATAAACTTACTAAAAATAAACTTAATTGGTTTATTAAGTTTAAGAATCTTTGTAAACAAAGAGTGCTTTGCCTTCCTACTACAGTAAAAGGAGCCTACTGAAGAGCCAGCTGCACTCTTTAAAAAGTCTAACACTAAATTTGTTCTTTCTTTTTGCGAACCTTGCTGCAGCTAAGCCTGTGGTCGCCTCTAGGTGAGCCACATGAACTAATGGATAAAGCAATTGAATACAAAAGAATTTTTGACTTGAGCATTGGTTTTGTGACAAAATCCATAAAACACAAGAAAAAAAAGAGAAGCCGTTGCAAATAAGGTGAACTGTTCATTTTAAGTTTCAGTTTCGTGAGCCACTATTCAGCTTCCACTACTAAAGCTGAAATCTTAAATGAATTCTCAAAGCACACTTGATTACATTACAAAAATCAAAGCACATACGTGTTGTTTTGTTTCTACTTGTATCTAGTGTACGGTATGAATCGACCATCCTCCTGGGGTGGAATATGAATGTCTGGAGTTGCTTGTACCTGTTGTCTGATATTTCTCGTTAAGTTCAAGATGGTTGAAATAACAGCGCGGTCGCTAAATCCTGCATCTCGCTCTGCACAAGGATGGTTACCTGACAAACCAAGAAAGGTGCAGACGTGGGTGGGGTAGCGCGACTGGGATGCTATGGGAATCAAGGACCATAGACGAAGAGCGACAGTTGAGAGTTATGAGCAAAGCTGACTGGTCAGATGGTAATGCTCGCTAAGAGCGGTCCCAGATCTCACCTTCCCAAAAAAAGGATATACTTTACTTTACTTTACTTAATCAGTACACCCATTTGTACCTTGTATACAACGATATGTTCCACCTAAAACAAAGTTAATCACCGAATATAACCAACCAGTCATGCCAACAGCTGATGAAACATCTGTCCTCAAAACTGAACCTGTATGTTCTTATTCACCTAAACCTCCTATTCGTGCCGTGATCTGACGTTTAGCTTTAAAAATGCATCTTCTTGTGATATTTTGCTAATTTTTTCTATTCAACGAACTGATAAGAGGAAACAATACCGGAAAAAACAAACACACAAATCAAAATGCAAAAGAGTAATGATAAAGACCATATTGGCTTATATTGTAATGATGGGAACCACAATTTTTAGACATTGTCAGAACCCTGGGTAGGATCTGTGAACGTTAGGCTCACAATGCTTGTGCTGGGTTGGACAATGAAAATCTAGAGGAAATACACATTTTAGTTTATTTTGTGATAGTAATTAGCATGACCATTATGCCCCAATTCCATTACCCCATCATAGCCCATAAACAAAAACGTTTTAGGAATTAATATTCCATCATAAGTGTTATTTGGATGTACATGTTTTGAGACACTAAATACTTGGGTAAAAACCTGTTAAATGTTGTTAAATTGAATTTGAGTTATATTATTTGATCTTATGTGGAATTGATAACATGGCATTCCTGTCAATTCCTGTTGTAACTTAAACATCCTACCTAGTATATAAGATCAAATAATGTAACCAAATTCAATTTAACAACATTTAACGGGTTTTTACCCAAGTATTTAGTGGCTCAAAACATGTACATCCAGTTAACACTGATAATGGCATATTAACTGATGGAAAATAATATTAACTAGTAAGTACATAAATTGTTTAAAATTATGTTAATATTTTGACATAGAATGAAAATCTACATCCATGCATATTGCATACAATCACAAGTATTCAAAAAGCACTTCTACCTGCCATCTCCACCCCCTTGTCACGCGGTAAATGTTTTGAATGGAACATTTAGTTTCCGTGGTGTGCTTCTAACCCTAATCGGCTTAACGCTATTGAATAAGGCGCTATATGACAATCGGATTCTTATTAAGCCGTTTACCTGCATGTGAAGCCATCGTGGTTCTTTTAGCTGACAACCATCAAACGAAAATTAAATAAGAGTCTTTACTTCGTTCCGTTTACGTACTTCCTTTTAAAGGATTATTTTTTTCAATGCGTTTCTGCTACTGAAATCCATTATCGGTTATTATAATATGAACATATTTAAAATGTAGGAAGTATATATATACCGGTAGATTTGTATTAGCAAAAAGCACCTTAACCATGCACTTATAGTGTAATGTACATAAAACATTATGATAATCTACGTTATAACAGATTTAAACCAAAACATGCAGAGATAGACACAATATATAGCACAGCTTTTTGAAGACAAAGAGATTACAAAAGCACCAAAAGAATTAAAGATTCTACTTGGCTTACATTATATACTCTTGTCGTCAGAGACGAAAATGCCACCGAACCTCTAAAAATCATACGAACAAGCTGAATTTTGCCGAGAATATTAATTTTGAAACCCCAAAAAAGAGACAAAAAGATTACCACTTTTACTTCCAGGCTTCTCCCTAAAACTTCTTCGTAGGTTAGTAAAAACGCAAAAAATCGATTTATCAAAAATCTGTATGCCGTAGTCAGGAATAATGCCTAAATAATGGTTTTAATCGACGTTTATACTGCTTTTCTTCTTCTTCTTCTTCAAGTGCCCTGTCCGTTGCAAACGTTGGTTATTGGCATGGCAGAAAATTTCGATATGTAGACGAAGTTGAGGACTATTTTAGAGAATTCAAAACTAGAAACTGTAGAACGAAAGCTAGGAATATACATAGCAATAGCAATGATGATTATTATGAGTTAGTTAATATAAGGGTCTATCTAGTAAAACAACATTTTTTTGCAAAAATTAATCATCAAAATAAACTTTTTTAGAGCCAATAAAATCATTCATCATTTATCAACACATTTGTGTTATTTTTCGATGCCCCCCTTGTAAAACGATTTATGTTTGCCTTCAAAATAGAAAATAGGCTTCAGTTTCGGAGATTAATTCCTCATTAGAGCGATATATCTTGCCACGGAGCATTTTTTTAGATCGGAAAAGAGGTGGTAATAGCTGGGGGCCAGATCTGGACTACGCGGTGGATGTGGAAGCAATTCTAAGCCCAATTCATGCATTTTTGCCATTGTTTTCATCGACCTGTGACATGGTGCATTATCTTGGTGAAAACCAATTTTTTTTCTTGGGGCCTTTTCTTTACGATTTTCGTCTTCAAACGCTCCAATAAATTAATATAGCAGTAGTTGTTGACTTGTTCTCCAGGTTTCAAATAGTCAACGAAACTAATTTCTTGCTGGTCCGAAAATACAGAAGCGATATCCTTACCGATGGTTGCTGCGTCTTTGGTCGCTTTGGACGGCTTTCTCCGGGTGCTGTTCACTTAGATGGCTATCAATTTGATTCTGGAGTAAAGTGATGGTTCCATGTTTATCCATTGTATTACACTGATGCAAAAACTCCAAGTCATTCCCATTAAACATAATTAGCTATTATTTTTAAGTCTCTGCCGTCAGTCCTTGTCCTCTTCAGCACTTCCATCATTTTTTCATGTCTGACTCTATCAAAAGCCTCCTTGTAATCAATCAGGCATGCAAAAACATTACAGCTGACATCTCTAAATTTCTGAAACAATACCTGTACGCTAAATAAAGCTTCCCTCGTACCAACGGCGTTCACCAGTGGCAGTGGGAGAATATTGTGCACCAGTATGGCTAAATAGTGCACATACAAGCAAAATCGATGTCCAACTTAACCAAACCATGAGAATAATCACTGGAACAATAAAATCAACGCCTACTCGGAGCAATATTGCTCCACCAGATCTACGCCGTACAGCAGCATTAGTGAGAGAGTACCAGAAAATTGTAGCCAACGTACAATTACCAATACATCAAGATATCCCAGACATCTCAAAAGAGTACCAACGATTGAGATCTAGAAATCCTCCAATACGATCTGCCCGAAAAATTGGTAATTCCTATGATATACATAGGCAAAGGACAACAAGATGGATGCCAACAGTAGAATCGGACTATATTAAGATATCCACCCCAACTCAGGGTTTCATCGGATCAAATCTGCCCCGGTCCATTTGGGCAAGGCTTAATCGTATACGTACCGGACATGGTAAATGTGCTGATTCCCTGTTCAGGTGGGGTCGTGCAGAAAGTCCACAGTGCGATTGCGGAGAATCTAGACAGACCATAAGCCATTGTGTTTCAGACTGCTTGAATCGTGCCTACCGTGGAAACCTCCAGGACTTTGCGGAATGTTCCCCAGAAGCAATTGAATGGCTATGTAAATTGGACATTAATATTTAGTGTCATTCATTCTATTCATTCTATTTTTACTATTTTTAGTGTTTGAATAATATATATAATATATATGTGTATATTATTGTAATTGTATTTGTATATTTATCGTACTGTGAAAGTCCATACGCTAAATAAAAATAAATAACGGCGTTCACAAATCCAAACTGATTAGGCACAATTTGTTCCTCGCATTTCCGGTAAACTCTTTTGTGAATGACTTTTAAAAACGATTCAGCAGATGGCTTATTAGACGTATTGTCCTATAGTATTCACACTCTATTGGTATTTTTCCTGCCTTGTATGTTTCATTATATATTTCAGTTTTTATTTTTATTTGTTCTGCATCTAATAGATTCAGCAATTCTGCAGGAATTTCATCAAGTCCCGGTGCCTTTCCATCCTTCATTTGTCTGACTGGTGCTGTTATTTCTTCTGGTAGGATTTTGGGACCTGAATTTTCTTCAATGGTGGGTCAATTTTCTTGTAATATTGATGTATTATATATGGTTGATTTGTCCAAATTGTCATATCTGCTTCTTCTTCTTATGGTGCCCTATCCAATTAGTGGATGTTGGCGACAATTCTGGAATACTCCTCGCGATCATGTGTGGCTCTAAAAAGTGCATGGGCATCGAGAATTGTCCAATCCCTTATGTTTTTAAGCCATTAGTATTTCTTTCTTCCGATGCCTCGTTTTCCTTCTATCTTCCCTTCCATAATAAGTTAAGAACTGGTACTTGGGATTTCAAAATATATGCCCCAGATAAGCAGTTTTTCTTCTTTTTATTATTGACAGCAATTATCGTTCTCTGCCCATTCGATTTAATACTTCGACATTTGTTGTGTGATCTGTCCAGGGAATTTTATATCTGCTAGTGATAGTTTAAGCATTCTATCTATATTTTCATTTCTAGTTCCAAAACCGAGTCCTTTCTTTAAGCTTCATATTCTCTTTTGGATTGAACAACCTGTACATTTAAATCATCTCTTAACTTTAAGTTTCAGTTAAAAATAAACTCAAGATATTAAATCATAAGGTGTGAAATAGTAAAGCAATATTAAAGATTAAGAAAAGCAAATACGCCATAAGTACAATACTATTTCGTACACCGGTTCCATTCACAGGTGTTACACCATCATATAGCTTTTTAAATTTCATATCAGAACAATTTATACATAAATTTTCTGACTACTAATATAAACTTTACGTACAAATTATTTCGTAATATAAGTTGGCGTCTTTTTGAAGTTTCTATACATGTACTATAAAAGTAAAATTCATTAAGCGATGCAGGAAGATGTAAACATTAAATCGTGTCCGAACCGGTATGAGCTGCCGACAACGTCGGCAGACGAAATAAAGATGGACATTTCGATTAGTTTTAAAATATTTTTGAAGAAATGTTACTTGCATTTATGCATAAAACATTCATTAATTTTAAAATCGGATTATTTTGTCACTTACTATGTATTCAGTGATAACATTAATTTATTTACTATGCAATAAACACGAATATTTGAGAAAAGAAAAAAAATAATGAAGTGTCATAATTATACTGTTACTTATCGGAACGAGTAGACTTGATAAAAAATTATATTTCACAACGATTGTGGACTTTCAAAATATTTTTACTTGTTAAAACAGCTGAGCGTAACATAAATCATAGCAAGATTATTTCATTTTCAACATAAACGTATCAACTAATATTCTAAGTCTTGGAATGTAAATCCGAACATGATATTTTGGTTACGATTGATGCTCTTCACCAAAAACGTCCTATATTGACACTGGTGTCCCCTTAAAATTGATCTAGATATCCTGACATTCTAATTCATAAACCAGAATAGCTCATCAATCTTCGAGCGTTTTGGATTCTCGGATTTCTTGTAGTAGAGCCCTAAAAAGATTGTTTCAAAATGGACTAATAAATCACAAGGTGTCACTCTAAACCACCGAACGAGGAGGTGTTATACACTAAGAAAAAATTCGTTTTCAAAGTTTTTATTGTTACTGACTGAATGTGGTTCATAGTCCTGATGGGATAAAATATACATATAAGTTTAATGATCTAGTATCATTGTTACTTTGAAAAAAAAAATATTAGAAAGATATCTATTTTTAGTGTAAAGGAGGTAAGTCCATTTGGAAACTATACTGAAAACATATTTTTTCTTCAAACGTCAAAGTTTGATGTCTCCGCCGGCAGCAGTTTTTTTTCCCATTTCTTTACGGCGGAGGGAAAAATGTTGTCATGGCAACAATATGAAACATATCACAAAGCAACAATACAAATGTCATTAACAACAATTAAACATCTTTTTTATTTATAGTAATATTAAAAGTACAATTAGTTAATGAGGAATTTTCAAAATTGAAACCGTTCAAAAATTTTCCCGACTCTTGATACGCATTGGTAATTGTTGATGATACTGATGGTCGAGAACAACTTTCAGCAATCATTCCCGATGTTGGCGAATCATGAGGGTTTAAAATTTGTTGAGCATTATCGTTCTTATTTCTTATTGAATCCTCTATATATCCTTCGGCAACCGTGCTTGATTTCCAGCCCCCATGTCGTTTGTGGCATTCTAGATTTCCGCCTCCATCAATTAAAAGTGTTGCTGAAGTTCGTCGTAAAGAGTGACCCGTGTATGCGCTTGCATCGTTTAAATTTAAATAACTAGCTACTTTTTGGGCTACTGCGCTGATCGAATGTATTTCCATCGGTAACACTTTCCATTTTGGTACTTGATAAAAAATCGGTTTTCTGTGAAATTTTCAGGCCGCAGTGATGCATACTTTTTATACAGTTTATTGTAGTTTTGATCAATTATCGTAAAAGATCTAATTTGTCGTGTTTTACTGTCTTGGATTTTGATAATTATTACATTTTCTTTTTCCTCAGTGTCCACAGTCTTCATTTTTACCATTTCGTTGCATCGACAGTCCGGTAACCCCAATTAACAAAACAATCTGAAATATTTTTATAATTTAGTAGAGTATACTACATGCTTTGCAATATAATTTTTTTACCTTTAATCCTAAATACAACTTATCTGGCGCTTCAAACAAAAATTTATCAAACTCGTCTTTAGTGAAAACTTTAGACTTCTTTGCAGTATATCCTTCGCTTGTTTTTTTCAGAAAGGCACGTAACGTTAAAAATTTGCTTATATCCACATTTTTTCTAATAACTAACTCGGATTTTATCATAGAGTATCGTGACCACATTGTAGAAGATTTCCATTTATTTTCATTTTCCATTATATTAAAATATGCCAGTAAAACGTCTTCGGTAACTTGCCGTACTCCTCTTGTATCGCACCACTCTTGGAAGTGCTTGTACGCTAACCGATACTTTATTCCGGACTTGGAGGGCCCCAAACGTGCTACTGCATCATTAGCCGCGGACTCAATTTCGTTTAGGTTTTCCATTTGCGCACTAAATTTGCGCTTGCGGTTGCAACAACAATAAGCTGTCTTTAATAATTGCAAATAACTGTCAAACAACTGTAACCAGGGAGACGCAAATCCCACCGACGACTTAATTATTTTAATTTCTAACATCTAGACGACTTTGATAGTTGTCACAGTTAATTTCGAGTAAAAATAGCGTATGAATTGTACTATTTATGGTTGAAAATTGCTACGTTTGAAGAAAATAGTATACTTTATTCGGCAAAGATGCGACTTTTCTTGACTTGCACTCTATTACGCGCCTCACTTCGTTCGGCGCGTAATATCGGGCGCGTCAAGAAAAGTCATGCTTCTCCGCCTCATAAAGTAATATACTATTTTCTATTCTTTACCAATTTTTTCCATTTCTTTAACTCAACTATCATTTACTTCTTTTATTTATTATATTTACTTATTTGTCTTATCTTAGATATTTTTTCCTTGTTTTTTATTTTGATTATCCTTTTATCGTCCTTTATGTTTATGTCTCCACATCAAGTTGGAAATAATCTCTTTTGCTGCATTATTGTCGACCTTTATTCAGTTTCGATTTCTCTTCTAGTTTATTCTTGTTGGTTTCATTGGCATATGATATTATACGAATTATTGAAGATATTGATTGCATCGAATTATGATTTTACTTATTGTTTTAAATGTTTTTTTTATTATGTCATCATAATCATCATCATGCAACCTCTTCTGTCCACTGCTGGACATAGGTCTCACGGTCTCAGGCCAAGGGTGGTTCATTGGGTCGGAAAATGTATGGCCACTGTATTTTGGGATTTTAAAAGCATAATTTTAATTAGCTATGTTGAAAGATATGAAACTCTAAATAGGCAATATTATTGTGCATTAATGAGCATAATAAAACAGGAACTAAATGTAAAACCGCCCCGTATGCAGAAGAAAAAAGTGTTGTTTCTCCAAGACAATTTACTGGCTCACAAGAGCGTTGTAACAATGGCAAAATTCATTAGTTGGGCTTCGGAATGCTTTCTTATCCGGTGTATTCTTCTGATTTGGTGCCCTTTGATTAATATATGATTTCCAAATTTAAAGAAAAGCAAAGCTTCCAGAATCGTATGTAACGTTTCAATCTACCAATTGAACGTGACACCAAGCTCCGCTTGGTAGTTGTCCTAGTAGTTATTAGAAATTTATTTAAAGATATAAAAATGTACATAACTTTAAGAAGTTAATTAATTATTATAAAACTAGGATTAGGAAAAGAATATTTTGTAAGAAAAAAATCAAATAAGAGACATCTAGAAGATCAATCAAATAAATTAAACGGAGATCTGTATTCAATTACAAGAAAACAGAACGGCTAGATGACGATAGATTAGATGGACAACTCTTGTAAAACACAAGGAAACTAGCTTATGTAACAAGTAGTGCTACATAGAAACATTGAAGATTATTGAGGGGCCTCAGTGAACAAATTAGCTAAATGATAAATTTTGTGACAATAAGTAAATTTTTATCAGTGTACCAATATCTGTGAGGTAGAGACTACCACAACCATTAACCACTTTATTTTATCAATTCAATCTTTTCTCACCGCGACATGTCAGACTTGATTATGAGTATGAGACACTCTCGCTTATCATAATTTATTTTTGGGCGGGCGTCACTAGTTATGCTTCTTCTTGTTTTAGATCATTTTTCATCGTTCACTAAGCGAGATTAGATAAAGATTTTGAAAGGGTACACCTAGTTAGTATAAACAATATATCAATGTTTATGAATTTTTAAAAAAAATTATTTGAGATCAAGATTGAGGATGAATTGATTCGATAAAGAGTGGAATGACCACATACGTAGTTAGTGACAAAAATTTTCAAATTATGTTAGGTGCATTAAGGATCCCGTTATTTTAAAAACACATATTTTTGAATAGATGACTTACATTCTACAGGATACTTAGATTCAGGTTTTATAATTTTTTTCTTAAATTTAATTATTATATCGGAACAATGTCTATCTACTTATATCGATATCCTGAATTGTATAGATGCAAAATTCAGATTCTTCACGTTTCTCAACTTTCGGAAAAATGAGAAAAATTGTTTACTATTGAAGGCCATGGTATAATGCTTAAATTTTTTTTGTAACAATTTTGTTGTAATTTAAATTGTTTGCCTAAACCTTATGGGTGTATTTAACGAAGGTTGTTTTGTAAATTTAATTTAAAATTCAGACAATGTGAGTCTTGTACCAAAATATGGGTAACTGTGAGTTTTGCAACAATTTCCTCCAATCATGGAGATAGATTGTTATTGACCATCCAAGCTGTCATATGTCACATGTCACCTTAACATTTCCGTTAATACCGGGAGACATTCTCTCTCCTGTTGCCGACTAGAATGAAGACTATTTTTTAAATAAATCAATATAAGGTTGAATGTTCGAATAATTAAACTTTGAGGGTACACAAGGCAACTATCGAATTAATTATTATCAATTTAATCTTGCCCAAGTACTTTCGATCAATAGATCATCTTCAGGGGCATTTCGTCAGTTGTGGCCTATCCGACATGAGGATAATGTTATAAATGTAAAATTTGGACATAACAATACAAAATACAATACACAAAGACAAACAAACACTTTAAAATTTTAAGGAGAAGCTACATGTTGTATAGAAGCCGGAGACAGATTCTTCGCATCTTTGTCCCATCGAAGGAATGCTGGGTACTAGGCCAGTTGGATTGCCTTTCGCATCCTTATGTGGTTTACCACTAGGAGTATGGGTCGGTTGGGCCAGACGAACAGAGAAACGATTTAGTGCCTTTTTGGCATTCTCTTTGCGTTTGTTTTTTGTCCGTATCTATTCATTACCACCTCCTCTTTCCATCGATACCTTACACGTTGTTGAACGTTGAGCTGTTTAGACGTTACAAGCTTAGTGTGCATTTGGTAATACGCCGCCAAGTTTTGTTCTGTGTCTACGTACTCATTGACCCCTCCCCTTTCCGACGATACATTGCACGTTGTTGTACGTTGAGCCGTTTAGAGGTTCGGAACTATGCTAAGTTACGCGTTGGTCGGTAATGTAGATCCAATGCTTACCGACATTGGCGCCAGTGACGTCAGAGTGTCTGGCGTTGGGCCCAGCCGACCCATACTCTACTACCATTCGTGGTTCATCCGCTTTATGAATCGATTTCTCAATTTTAGCTCAAAACAGTGCCCTTCCAATTACCAGCTCATCAGCCTAAAGCCGTAAGCCAAGTGGGGAATTGCGTAAACCGGTAATTACTCGGTTAACTCTTTTTCGGAGGACTATTTCTCCCTTCAGTTGAGTTCAGTATTATCTGGCATTTTATTTTAATTTTCTCTTTGTATATTCTTAAAGTATTGAGGAAACTGTCAAGTAAGTCTAGCCCTAGATTATAAGATGACTTATATTACGGCACATAAAAGGCAACGTAAGAGATTGCTTAATTTTTTAATCTGATTGAAGTAACGATTTAATGAAGACATTCAATATAACATTTATTCGTATATACGCAATATTTTCTGCTGTAATTTCAATTAAAACACCTACTAGTAAAATTAAAATAAAAATTAAAAATTAATTCTATATCAAGTGAAGAAAAACATATTCTCTTATCATAAAAACCATTATTTTACTTCCCAAATATTCGAATCAATTTAAAGTGAAGCATAATCCCCGATAGACATCTACAGTGGAATGTTAAAATTGTGTCTTATCAATAAGAGACCATCTAAATTCGATTCGAGAAACAGTTAAACGGCTATCAAAACAGAATTGAAATACTTGTAGCAGTCATTTTCATTTCGATGTAGCAGTGACTGAGTGTCCGGAGGTGACAACAAATTAAGCAGGTATTTTAATACCATTTCGAAGGTTTTAAGCAGTATTGACAACTATTAGTCTCTCTGATAAGACAGATTAAGGATTAACGTTTTTTCTTTATATGGTGTTACTAATTAGTAAAAATATAAAAGAAGAGTAGTATGTTTTCGAGATTAATGTCAAACTCCAAAGGCAATACACCCAATAATCAAAATAAGTTTTTTTAGAGACAATGATTGAGAAATTTAATTAACAGTAGTGCCTTCTAAACTTTTTACAAATCGAGGAAGAAAATTACAAAAAGAAGATATATAGATACAGACATTTTTATTAATAATTAAAGTTAACCTATACAGTAGTTATTTATATTACTAAGAAGTAGCTTTATTACTTAACTAAAAAACAATTATAATAATTATTACAATTAAAAAGTAATGGTATGTGTCAAATGAAAGCACCCAGAGGATCAATTCAGCTTATTCTCCAATTTTGCTAGAGAGCATTTCCCAAATAGACCAGGGCATATATGGTTTGAGGCGGTTGTGAGAGGTGGCATTCGGATTTTTTCCGAAATAGTTATTGGATAACTTGGAAAGCAGCTGAAATTGTACTGGCGCCAATATTGTACCAGCGCTGTATTTATCGTTTATAAGGAAGCCAGAGCGCTCTTATGTGGTTTAGTGCAACTTGTTACTACCTTGAGTTGAGTGCTGAAGTTTTACAACGTTCACATTTGTCGATTTTGTTTTATCCAATTTTTTGTATTTCATGGTGTTTTAGTATAGTTTCCTAATTCCATACGTAAGGTTACAGCATCTGTGAGAAAAGGATGTTTTTAGGTGTATAAAACTGAGTTGTTTCCCTTTGCGGGCCATTTTTAGGTTAGGAATCGTAGTTTATTCACATAAAGTGCAAGTTTCCCATATTGTAAAACGCCAAGGTGCCTATATTGTACCGCTACAATTTTAGATATCATTGGGTATTTAAGACCTACTTATTTTCAAAAATAAATAAATAAATAACATACACCGTTCTCGTGTGTGTTAGGTCCTCATTGCACCTAAAACTCGTGCCTCGTACGCACGATGGTTTGTAGAATAACTGGATGAGTAGGAAATAAAAACTTACTCAACACTTAGATATTTGGGACCTAGGTTACTCTAAAAACTAAGGCTTCCAGGAGACTGGAAGGGTGTGTAGACTTAAAGGAGTTAGAAAAATCCGACTAGTAACTACACAGGTGCGCGGACTCAAGGATCCCAAAGGGACCGACCAAAGCTCGAATATGTCAAGGCAAATGAAGAAATGAAGGCTTTTGACCGAGGCAGTGTCTTATTAACAGCAGTGAAGAACGTTGATGTTTGGCCTCATGATCAATAATGTGCGATGGCTTGCATTCCAATTCGTCGGCGTCGAGAGGAATCAAAATCAAATACCACATACTTTTAATAAAGAACCCCAAAGGGCAGAAAAAGGTGATTTTATACTTTCAAAGCTTGTCATAAGGACATAATCTCACTGAGAGAACCTCAAGCAACATCCATGATGCGCGCAAAATAATTCAATAAAAGGAATGTTCATGTCTTTTTCAACCTTCTGGGAAAAATTGTTGATGAGAATAATAAAAGGTTCTTACACAAAAAGGTAAAAGGCAAGTTGGGCCAGTAATTATATAGACATAAAAGAGATATCTACACATCATAGTCCAAGTCATTAGTGCGTTATATATAGTACAGCCACGGCTGTGAACATTCATTCCTGATTTATTATTGTTATTGTATACTTGTTTTGATTCGTTATTTAACCATTGTATTTAGTTAATTTTAAATAAATTGTTTTTAAAAACGCGAGTCTGAAAACGAGTTATTTAATTGGCGCAGTCAGTAGGATACCTGAAGGTTGCAGCAGATTCCAGTTAATTGCAGTACAACCGTTGGTGTCCACCATTTATCCGGAGAACCTACAATAAACAAGTAAGTTACTGAGAATTTTCCTTACTTCTTATTTTCCTTTATATTTTGAAAATTATTACCAGTTTTATTTTATTTTTACCATTTGTCAGAGATTGTAATAAATCTTCTTCATTTGAGTAATTTTAAAAACGTTTTTTATGCAAAGTGATATTGATAATTTAATTTGTAACTTAAACAAAATGGCATTAAATAACACACCCACAATTCAAGCGGCAAAAGCTCTCGCTGACTTTTTACCCACATTTAATGGGGATCCGTTAAAATTGGAAAGCTTTATCCAAAGATGCGACCAGTATTATCGCACTTATGGACAGACAACGGATAATACCTTGAACGATTTTACATATAATGTATTATGTTCGAAGTTACAAGACAACGTATTAAACTTCGTAATGTGTAGACCAGATTTAAATACCTGGCCATTGATTCGAAGTACATTGAGAAATAACTTCGGCGACAGGATCGACAGGCAAACATTGAATAAAGAATTCCTACAAACAACAAAATACAAAAACGAAAATATTATAGACTTTTTAGCAAGAATATCGCAACTCAAATCAAGATTGGAAATTAAAATAAATTCAGAAACGAATTTAAGTGCTGAACGGAAAACGATATTAATGGAACAAAATGAAGCAAATTCCATAGACATTATACTTGCAAACGTAGATGAGAAAGCTAGAACGATTCTTGAAATAAAGGAACCGAAATCGTTTATAGAAGCATCCGACATATTAAATAGACAATTTTATAATGACCAAAGAGTCGATTCAATAAACTTTTCAAATAAATTTAAAGGAAAACCTCAATTTCAAAATTCAAAATCAAATAATCAAATAAGTTATAACCAACAACACCGCAATCTTAATCCAAACTTTAATCATCGCTATAACACACGTTATTCATCTAATTCTAATTATTCAAATCACCATGAACAAAATAATCATTTCAATCAGCCTAATACATCAAGGCAAACCTTTTCCAATTACAACCAATCTAATCCTAATCGTCATTTCAATCAACCAAGTACATCAAAACAAAATTTTCCAAGCCAACCGATAAAAATTCAATCTAGACCTATTCAAACTAAATATTTTACAAACGAACAAGTTTTTGGGAAACCAAAAAATGTATTTGATCCCAGGAATGTCCCAAAAAATACATTCTCACCGGAACCAATGTCAACGACATCTAGAATCTCTTCCGGAAAACAAAAATTTCCCTTTATTCAGAGAGGCCCTCCAAATTTCCAATTCGAGGAACTTTATCAAGTAGAAGACGAAAATGAAGATAACCAATATTGTGATGCATATAATCACCTTCCAAATCCCCAAACAGACTCTGTAAACATAAATGAAAATTTTCAAGAGGATCGTCACGAAAATCCCGACGGTTAACCCAACACATTGATCTAAATAATACAATTCCCAATTCTCTCCCATACATTCAATTAAACTTTCCAACTCCCATTAAATTACTAATTGACACAGGCTGTCACCCATCTCTCCTAAGACCCTACATTGCCGAAAAATACTTTTCAGAAAAAATCACAAAACACACAACTCCGATTATTACGTGTGCAGGATCCCGAGAATCCCAATTCAAAGCCAAAATCCCCCTTTTGCAAGAATTTCACATATCCGAACCTCTCGACTTTGTCTTATTTGATTTCCATAATTATTTTGACGGTATATTAGGAATACGAGACCTTCGAAAATTACACTTAAATTTAGATTTAAATCGCCAAATCCTTTTTAATCAAAACTCAGAGATCCCTCTTAATTACAGAAAAGATTTTAATAGTCAAAAGATAGAAATTCCACCTTTTTCGTCTGTAATAAAAAATATACAGACATCATTACCAGACGGAGATATCTTTCTTAACGACATTGTTAATGAAACAAAAACAATAAAAATCCCATCAAGTTTAGTTCATGTTGAAAACGGACGTGTAAAAATTGAATTTGTTAATAAAACATTCCACACACAACTAATTAATATCGATAACAACTTTCTAAATAATTTTGCGGAAAATTTTGATACAAGAAATTTTAATTGCTTTTCAATGGAAGAAATTATGAACATTACTATAAACGATACAATTAACACTAAGGACCGGAAAATAACTTTGGAAAATTTTAGACAAGATCATTTGAATCTTGAAGAAAAACATGCACTGAAATTATTAGTAGAAGAATACCAAGATATTTTTCATAACCCTGAAGACAAATTGACCTTCACAAATCAAGTAAAACACAGCATTAATACCACCGATGAAATTCCAGTATATTCAAAATCATACAGATACCCCCACATACATAAGGAGGAGATAAGAAAACAAATCAATAAAATGCTAGAAGATGGAATAATCAGACCATCACAGAGTCCGTGGAGTTCTCCCATTTGGATTGTTCCAAAGAAATTAGACGCTTCAGGAAGACAAAAATGGCGAATCGTGGTAGACTATAGAAAAATAAATGAAAAAACTGTTGACGATCGCTACCCATTACCTTCCATTCAGGATATACTAGATAAACTTGGCAGATGCCAATATTTTACTACAATTGACTTAGCTTCTGGATTTACACAGATAGAAATGGAGAAAGAGTCTATTCCTAAGACAGCTTTCAATGTCGAAAATGGCCACTATGAATATCTTCGTATGCCATTTGGCCTTAAAAATGCACCTGCAACGTTTCAACGAGTAATGGATAACATACTCAAAGATATTTTAAATAAAATTTGTTTTGTATATATGGATGACATAATAATATTCTCCACTTCACTTCAAGAACACATAAGTAATATAAAACAAGTCTTTAAGAGATTGAGAGAAGCTGGTTTAAAGATACAATTAGACAAATCAGAATTCTTTTGCAAAGATGTAGAATTTTTAGGACACGTCATTACGCCAGAAGGCATTAAACCTAATCCGAAAAAGGTAAATGCAATAAAAAAATTTCCCATCCCAAAAACTGCCAAAGAAATTAAATCATTTTTAGGACTCATAGGCTATTACCGAAGATTTATAAAAAATTTCGCCAAATTGACTAAACCGCTAACATCATGCTTAAAAAAAGGAATGCAAATCAAACACACTCCTGAATTTATAGAAAGTTTTGAACTTTGTAAGAACATCCTAATGAATGATCCTATCTTACAATACCCAGATTTTAGCAAACCTTTTAATGTAACAACAGATGCTTCAAATTTCGCAATCGGAGCAGTACTATCTCAAGGACCAATAGGAAACGACTTACCTGTTGCTTTTGCATCTAGGACTTTGAATCCAGCGGAATGTCACTACAGTACCATAGAAAAAGAACTCTTAGCTATAGTATATGCTGTTAAATATTTCAGACCATACTTGTACGGCACAAAATTCAACATTATTTGTGACCATAAACCCTTACAATGGCTTTTCTCCTTAAAGGAACCTAATTCCAAACTAATAAGATGGAAACTTAAATTAGAGGAATACGACTACCAGATTATTTATAAGAAAGGCAAATTAAACACAAACGCAGATGCTCTCTCCAGAGTAGAAATTCACCCCATAGATACCGAAGATAACGACAAATTGTCCATTATAATGAACTTAGACCACAACGAATTTATTGATCTTGAAGAATCAACAAACGAAATGTCGAAACTTAGAGACTTAGATTCGAATGATATTATATTAAAACCTGCTCTTGATCACAACGATATACAAGATATTATAAATATTAATCCATACCAAAACATAACACAAGAATTTATTAACGAAATAATTGACAAAGAACTACCAGTACCAGAAGAAGATATTGTAGAATCCATAGAAGAAAATACCAAAAAAGATAAGAAAATAAAAATTCTTCAAAATATAGCAATACCAAATACAGAAGAGAAATCTGACGATTTAGAAACAGTGCATACTAGTCAAGAAGATCCCATATTAAATATACCGTATACAGAAAAGGCCATAAATATATACAAAAATCAAATAATAATAACTTCTGCAAATATATCGAAACCAAAATATACATACGAAAAAATATTCGACAAAAATAGATATCATTGGCAAATACCAAAAAATGATTTTGAAGAAACACAGTTTCTATGTTTAATTAAAGAAATCATAAAACCCAATACGACCTATTGCCTACTATTTAAAAACAAAGACCTCGAAATACCTTTTATTCGTTTTATGACAAACTCATTTAAAAATAATGCATTTTCCTTAGTCATTTCAAATAAAATTCTAACGGATATAACGGAAGAAGCGGAAAAACAAGAAAAGTTAAAATTTTACCACGAAACGAAAACAAACCACAGAGGCATTAATGAAAATCTTGCAGCACTCAAAAAACATTTCTACTGGCCTGACATGGACAAAGATGTCACAAATTACGTCAATACTTGTGACCTATGTCAAAAATCAAAGTACGAAAGACATCCCACCTCACTTATTCTCAAACCAACACCAATTGGCAATTCCCCTATGGAACACATATATATCGATACATTTAAGTTTAGTAACCAAAATTTCCTTACCATTATAGATAGCTTTTCTAAATTCGGTCAAGCCTATCCCATAAATTCAATAAACGCTATGGAAATTGTTAACAAATTAACATTCTTTATAAGTCACTACGGAATACCCAACAAAATCACATGTGACAATGGCACAGAATTTAGGAATAAAATATTTCAAGATCTCTGTCTCTTACATCATATAGATGTCCATTACGTAACCGCCTACAACCCAAATAGCAACAGTCCGATAGAAAGATTTCATTCTTCAATCATAGAAAGTTTGAGAATACTTAAAGAAGAAAAAGAAAATATCATTATTTCTCAGTTAATGAGTTACGCAATATTAGCTTATAACAATAGTATTCATAGTGCTACAGGCTATACTCCCTTTCAAATAATGCGAGGCAAACTAGATTATAAAAACCCCTTCGAACGAGATGAGAATGAAAGAATAACACAATATATTCATGATCACTCAAAAAACCTAAAATTACTTAACAATATTATTCTTAATAAACTAAATAAAAACCAAACACAAAACTTAGAACGTGCAAATAAATCTAAACAATCAGAAATAAAATTAGACACGAATCGTACCCATCAATCCCATAAGAATAGAAGCAGATTGTGAAAAGAACGGTATATACGAAATAGACAAACCTTCCATCATAACCATCGACAAATGTAAAATAACCATCGACAACAAAATTTACGAACAAGAAGAAACAATGCACGAAGAGTATGTATTCGATTTACCCAAATTCGAGTTTCAAAGTAACTTAACCCAAGTTCCAACAATAAAACTAAAAACATTAGACGACGCAAAAATCAAGCATATCCAGACCGTAGCAGAGAATATTGAACTACCAGAATTAAAAGAAGCCCCGACGTATCACAATTGGACCAACACATCTCTCATCATCCTTATTACACTAATAATCTCTGTTTTAGCTTATTTCAAAGTATTCAAATCCAAACTCAACTCCATCACAAGAAGTCGACCAAGAGAGGCACATGGCTCAGAAAATCCAACTCCCTTGTTTTCCGAGCTTAAGGAGGGAGGAATTATATAGACATAAAAGAGATATCTACACATCATAGTCCAAGTCATTAGTGCGTTATATATAGTACAGCCACGGCTGTGAACATTCATTCCTGATTTATTATTGTTATTGTATACTTGTTTTGATTCGTTATTTAACCATTGTATTTAGTTAATTTTAAATAAATTGTTTTTAAAAACGCGAGTCTGAAAACGAGTTATTTAATTCAGTGTCTAGTGAAGAACGATGAGTCAACACAACAGATGTTTGCTGTGCGAGTGCTTCAGGAATTTACGTTCCACCTATGCTCCACCAGGGAGTATAGTTGAGATATCAGAATCAGGCTACATGACTAGTGATCTCTTTGTAAAATGGCTTTAGCATTTGATTGATTCTGTAATAACAGTAGAAAAAAAAAGTTCTTTTGTACTGGATTTGCATACAACACACTCCAAGAATCTTAAAGCAATTTTACGTGCTAGAGAGCACGGTGTAATAATGCTACAATTGCCTGGGTATACAACCCATCGCGTAAAGCCTTTGGATAGATCATTCTTCACCCATTTCAAAGGCTACTACACTCAATCAGGCTTCATTCTAACCCCGGATTATGTGTTACAGAACTTCACGTAACTGACTTGATTTCTGCAGCTTATGGTAGAGCAGCCCGCATTGAAATGGTTGCAATCAATGGTTTCTGAACTAGTGGAGTATGGTCTGTTGATCGCATGATCTTCAAAGATCATAACTTTTGTGCTGCTGAAAATTTAAATGACCACGAAGACAGTGAAACTCGAGAAGATTGCAAAAATGAAGAGTCTAATGAGACAAACAATGAATCACTTAGGTCTACAATAAGATCTAATGTAGGTTGTAAAATAATCTGGCCTGAACTACCTAGTCCTAAAGAGAGTTTAGCTATGATTACTATACCCACTAGGCCTACGAAAAAACTCGTGAAGCAAGTCCAAAACTTATTTTAATTGATTCAATTAAAATGATACCGAAGCCTCATTAAAAATCCAAGAAGGGAACAGCATGAAAGGCAATGGCTTTGACGGGAAGTCCCTATAAAAGTGAATTAGAATTAGCCTACCAGCTACAGTTACAACAGGAACAAATAAAACAAATAAAATTAAAATTGGGGAAGGTTAAACCGTAATCGTCCGAGAAACTTCTAAGTTATCCAAAAATAACTAGAAGGTAAAATTAGTCTTAAACGGAACAAAGAAGCTGTCAAGAAAAACTTTGCAAAAAACAAATATGTCAAAATCCTACAGTCTGTTCTTCTAAATGCCGCGTAAAGCCCAAGTCAACCTGACGTTGTTATAGAAATGTGTGTTGAGAGTGGTTCTGTTCAATTTGCGAAGAAAAAAGAATAGAAGACATGATCCAATGGACCAAATGCCCTTTATGGAACCACGAACTATTCTTGCTTTAAATGGAAATAAAAATGGACGTTCAAAGTGAATAATTTCTGATATTGGAAAATAAATTGTATTTAACAAAACATGATTAATGGTATTCACACTAAAATTTATTTTACTTTACACTGATCTCTTTATATTGGTTACCAGGGGTACAATTAAGGAAGCCCATGGTACAATAAAGGCAACTAGTTTTCTAGTTTCTAGATTGTACCACTTGCAACCTATCAGAAAAACACACTTTTTTAAAATAGTAAAAATAGTAGAAAATAGTAAATTCAATTATATTAGATTACAAAAATTATCATGTATATGTAAATGTTTATTATTAATCCTACTACATCGTTCACTGAAATATGTCGTATATTATTCAAATTAAAATTCGAAATATGTTAAGTGGTACAATATTGGCAACTCTCCCCTACTATTGGAAAAATTTCTATAATAAATTCGAAAATAATATCGTAATCCTTCAAATATTGGCTACGTGCTCACATGTGTATATTTTGTGACTGTTGACGAAATTCCTCCCTGAATTGTATCGCCAATTCACAGATTTCATTCAACCACCTTTGTCCTAATGATGCATCACCTGGTGTACGGGAAAAATTTGTTATTCGACCGATATGCTTCTGGCGTGAAACATTCATTCACTGATGATGGATAATGACAGATTCGAACGCCATCAATTACCCGCACAACAATGAACAATGAGATCGTATCTTGAGAAACGTATTGAACTGGAATGGATATCGGAATTTTGGTTATAAATGGGTTTATTGCAAAAATGGATTTTTAAATCATTGGGTATACGTATACATCATACATAGACAATTTTCAAATTGTTGTCTAGATAGCTGCCGTGATTATCTAGTTTGGGATTTTCTTTATTCCATACAATTGTTGGTTAGTTAATATAATAAAAACGTTCATCTAAAACTTACACCCTGTTTGGGCAAGCTGTTATGTGAGTTATATGTATATAATTCCATAGACTATTGAGATTCTAGACATGAAGCTTGAAATAAAAAAATATTTTAATTTGGCGGTTAATGTTTAAATGTTTACAAATATATTAAGCAATGGCGAAATATATAAAATGATGAACGATTAACAATATCTAGATTGTAGTTAATTTTCTCTTCTCAATTAATATTAATTACTATTAAGCTGGGAATAAGCCACAATTAAAGATAAAAATACGTTTATTGACGTTTCAATTTCCACTTCGGAAATAGTTCTCAAAATACAAACAGTAAATTAAACAAATTTTGTTTTTTGTTACATAGTGAAAAATTCTTCTAATAATTTAATTTTATCTGACTCATTTATATTGAAAATTCAGGCATACATTATGCATTTTAAAGTAGACGACTGACTTTAAAATGATATTGCCAATATTGTTGAGTTGCGCTCCTGGGACGACTTTAATTATAAGATAGTTCATTCGATTACATGAAATCAACTTTAACTTGAGAATATCCGTCAGAAAAAAATCATAGCATGTAATTCGTCTTTAAAAAGACAAACACATAACATGTTGACAGTAAAATTCTCCTGTTAGTGATTCCATAGTAAATTATGAGGGAAAAACCAGGAAAAAAACCTCATAATACTATCCCGACATTGTAAGTATTTGTTCGTGAATTTAGTTTACCTTCAACAAACATCAAAATTCTGATTTTATATGTTACGTTATTTAAAAAACATAAATGATGTATCCTCTATATATTACTGACTTACTAATACTGGTATTTTCTTATTAATAACTTCCTCTTTCAATATTGGTAACCAGATCCTACTACATTCTGCCGAGGAATTTGCGACACAATTGGCCTCATTTAGCATAATTAGAGCCGCTTCTCTTATTTTTCTTTTTTGACCATCCGTTTCTTTTAGGACTACATTTGAGTTATTCCATTGAACCCTATGTTCATTATCTCATGCGTGTTTACAGATTTGAGATCTATCAAATTCTCTATTTTTAATATAAGATTGATGTTCACTTATTCTAACATTTAATGGCCTTGATGATTCACCTAAATAAAACTGATCGCATTCACAAGGTATTTTATAAATGCAATTCTTTGTCCTTTCTTGTTCATTGTTAGGTTTGGTTTTGGACAAAATAGATCTCAACGTATTTGTTGTTTTGAATGTTGTTGAAATGTTGAATTTACTGTTTGTATTTTGAGAACGATTTCCGAAGTGGAAATTGAAACGTCAATAAACGTATTTTTATCTTTAATTGTGGCTTATTCCCAGCTTAATAGTAATTAATTTACAATGCCACAAGAAAATAGCTTCAGAACAACTCAATTAATATGTTTAACACAAATCTATAAAAGCTATTCTCTACTTGTTATAAGATATACTATAAACTATAATGTAGCCATTGTGTAATTTTTCAATCACTTTCTTGTGCTCTAATCTCAGATTAATCACTCATCCCAATAAGAAAAAGTGTCACACATTCAATGTAATTGTTTTCGCCTCCCTCCTATGTCTAATCTCCTCATCGAAGACGTCCACAGTATGACAAACGAAATACCGTACACGGCTTACAGTGATTGAGTTCTCAGACCCAACCCTACTTCGGTATCTAATCCTCTTAGGGATTAGAGAAGTCATTTTGTGTTCCTTTTACTGCAAGCAGCCTCTAAACCAAGATTGGTCATATTCCATAGAAAGATCCTGCAACTTACCTCATATGAATTCCTAATAAAACGGCTGATCTTCTCGGATCTAAAGAATACGAAAAGAACGGAGGTTTTTCATATTCGATAATAAAAGTTCACTTCAGAAAAGAGGAAAATGTATCAAAAATAATGTTATCTGTTGAGCAGCTATTGATAAATTTTCACTGAAAAAATTATAAAAATGAATTTTTGAATATTTTATATGCACTGGCCCGCAAAAGTCGCCAGACACTAAGTTTATTTTAAGTAAAATAAAAAATATTAGAAAAACTTTAAATCCAATAAATTATTTTTATTGCATGTTCAATAACAAACCAAAAAATAAACAACCAATTCCAAAGTATTCCTTAATGTAACAAGATATAAAAATTAAAAAAAAATTATTCCGGAGTAAGATATTTTTCAAATCAAAATCATAAAATATTTCTAAAATATGGATACTAAAATCGAGTATTTCCTCCTAGTGCTTGAATAACAGCTCGCATCCTTCACGGCATAGGCAATGTCATGAATTAAAGCAGCAATCTCGTATTGCAGTATTTGTTCCCACTCGTTTATTAACGCCTGTTCTAACGTTACCACAGTTTTAAAGTCGCCATAATTTTGCCTAACTACTCGTCTCACATCAAGTTGTCCCACAAATGCTCTATAGGAATAAGGTCTGGACTTCTAGGAGGCCAAGCTAGTTACTGAAAACCAACAGCTGTAAAATATTGTATTGTTATCCTAGCTATGTGCGGCCGAGTATTATGCTGCATTAGGAGAAAATTTTTAACTACAGAATGCATATAATGTAACACGTGTTCTTCCAGACATTCTCTAATATACTTATTAGCAATAAGGCCACCTGTCCCTAACATAAAAATATCTGTATGTGCTTCCAAAAAAATGCTGCTCCGTACCATTATACCTCCACCACTAAACTGTACTCTAGGAGTTGAGCAATATTGGACATACCGTTCTTTAGGCCTTCCCCACATTCTCTGGCGGCCACCAGATAAATATCTCGTATAATTAGATTCGTCTGTAGAAATAACGTTTCTCCACACTTCATATTTCAATCTGAATGAGAACGATACAATTTCAAGCATTCGATGAGCTGCGTTCAAGAAAAGGCCTGTAGCAGGTACATAAGATGATAAATTTTGTTTGCTTAATCTTCGACGTACGGAGTGAGGTGAAACTATGGTACCATGAACATCTAGCAATCTCCTAAATAAAGCTGTAACTGTTTAGATGATTATTGTTTTTAAGAAGCTCCCTATGTTGCTGGAAGGTTGAGTTTACTTCTCGGTTCCTGGAAAATTTGACATTCATATGTATGGCGGGTGTGACCAAGTCGGAGTCGAGTAAAGATGACTTTTTTTTCTTGGTAACAAAAAAGCTTGTTTTTGTAAAGGATTGTCTTTAATTTGACTTAGTTTTTCAGAACACTGCGACCACTTGTTTTGCCACGCACAATTAACCATGTTTTTAAGCGCAATTTAAGATCACTATTTTATTTAGCTAAACTTGACCATCACTTGTCGCTGCTTCGTGAGCTAGACGATCCACAACCTCATTACCGTGTACTCCAATATGAGATGGACCCAGATTAATAATACCACGTGTTTGTTTTCCGTTGCAGCATTTTGAAGTTCTTTGTAAATGTCTTTATGAATAGGGTTGCTAAAGTATATATTTTGGATATCAAAAAGGGCATTTATTGAGTCAGTTATGATTGTGTAATTTCTCTGGTCCGGTTTGTTTATGAATTTTAGAGCTTCAAGGATTGCGTATAGTACTACATTGGAGATAGTCCAGTTGTTATGCAACTTAAATTTAGCATTATGAGTATAAGAGAAAATGACTGCCCCCACTTCGTCCGTTGTTTTGATGCAACTGTGTAGATCTGTAGGTAGTGGCTAATTCTATCCATAATATCTTTGGAGTGGTTTATTATGACTGGTGGAGATTCATGTTTATTTAATTTTGATATATCGGTGATCACTGTTGGTTTATTTACGGTCCTTGGAGGATTATCGTTTTTGGCAGGGTGGTATATTGTCGGGAATAGTATGCTATTTATATTTATGAAGTAATCGGTTAATTCGTTCATAGAAAGGTGGATTGCATTGAGAGTGAGATAAAAACTACTGGCTGAAACGATTGTTATGAACGTTTTGGTAGACTGGGTTATCTATGGTGCTTTACGGTGTTGGAACATAGAGGAATATTAAAAATCTTGGGTGGATAAAATTACAAATGAAGAGGTAATACACAGAATAAATAACGCTCCAGAAGATATCATGAACATAAAAAAGATAAAACTTGAATACTTAGGCCACCTGATGAAAGGACAAAAGTACACATTCCTACAAAATATAATGCAAGTAAAAATCCAACGACGCAGAAACCGTAGAAGAATGTCCTGGATGAGAAATTAAGAGAGTGGTTTTTCTGTACCACTAACGAAATTTTCAAAACAGCAGTAAATAAAATTAGAATCGCCATATGATATCCAATCTCCGATAGGAGAAGCACTCAAAGAAGAAGAAGGGTTATCTGAAGAGGATAGAACTTCACAAGCAAACGACAAACTCAAAAATCTCTTCTAAATTCTATAGTGGTTTGCCCTGGCTCACTGCATATACTTTGGGTTTGTTAGAAAGGCACCCAAAGCAACTCGAAGTCCCGTATTTTGAATTACTTCTAGTTTTTTTAAAAACAGATTTCTTGGCTGAGTTCTAAATACCACTGAGCCGTAGTCAATTTTTTATCGAACTAAGGATGAAAAGATTTGTAGAGGAGTTGCCGTATCACTGCTCCAGGTGATGCTCGACAGGGTCTTCAACATATTAATGCTTTACTGGAAAGTACCTTTTAAATTTTTAATGTGACTTTTCCAAACCAATGTTTTGTCAAATGTAAGACCGAGGAATTTTATTTCTTTTACAAAGAACAGATTCTTACCACTTAATGTTAAGATTGGATTATCCGCTTTTCGCTTTTTTGAGAAAAGCAAGAATTTTGTTATTTAGTTAGAGAACTTTCTGTTTCGTCAAACCATTTCTAGAGATTATTTAATGCCCTTTTGGGTGGATTCCAGATTTGTTTCTCTTAGAAGTAACTAGGTAAGTCTAAGTAGTCCTTAGAAGGACTACTTCTACGATTGCCCTACAGGTCATAACAGGTACGCTCCCCATTCACCTCCTAGCTAAAGAAAGAGATACTTTATATAACAGAGAAAACGGTCATTTACCGGAAATAAAATCCGAAGTAAGACCATATATGCTCCAAATATGGCAAAATGAATGGGAGGCACAAACGGAGAAGGCACAATGGACCAAAATGTTAATCCCTGATGTGGTAACTTGGTCTAAATGTAGGTTCAGAAGGTTAAATTACTTTTTTACACAATTTCTCACCGGCCATGGCTCCTTTAGGTCGTATCATCATCATCATCATTCAGCCCATACTCGTCCACTGCTGAACATAGGCCTCCCGTAGTTCACCCCACAAATTTCTGTCCTGAGCCGCCTGCATCCAATTTTGATGTGTCCGTTTCAGGTCATCCGTCCATCTTGTTGGTGGTCGTCCTCTATTTCTAAAGGCATCTTGTCTGGGTCTCCACTCAAGAATGCGTTTTGTCCATCTGCCGTCCTTCGTTCTCGCGACGTGCCCTGCCCAGTTCCATTTTAAGGTTGATATTCTTTTGATTGCGTCGGTTACTCCCGATCTACGGCGCAATTCTGTGTTGGGTATTCGGTCTCTCAGGGTTAATCCCAACATGGACCGTTCCATTGCCCTCTGTGTTGTTCGAATTTTATTTGCGGATGTCTTAGTAAGTGTTAGCGTCTCCGCACCATAGGTTAGAACTGGCAGCACACATTGATCGAAGACTTTTCTCTTCAAGCAGATGGGAAGGGCTGATTGGAAAACATCTCTTAGCTTTCCATAAGCTGCCCATGTCAACCCTATTCTACGTATTAGTTCATTGGTCTGGTTATCTCTACTTAAGCGAATTTCGTGTCCCAGATATTTGTATGCTGATGTTTGTTCTATACTTGTTCCAGCTATGTTGATGTTCTCACTCAGAACAAGGTTTGTCATCACTTGTGTTTTTGAGTTATTGATCTTTAAACCCACTTGTGTAGAGGCATGGTAGAGTCTTTCGCACATTTCGATGGCATGATCTATGCGGTCTGTTATCAGGACTATATCGTCCGCGAACCTGAGGTGACTAAGCTGCTCTCCATTTATGTTTATGCCCTTTTCGTCTAGGTTTGCACGCTTACACATGTATTCCAATAATGTTGTAAACAGTTTTGGCGAAATGGTGTCGCCCTGGCGAACTCCGCGATGAATTTTGAACTTGTGTGTATCTTCATGGAGTCTGACGCATGCCGTGGCATTATCATAGATATTTTTGATGACAGTGGTGTAGCGGTGATCTATTCGGCACTCTTTTAAAGCTTCTAGCATTTTCTGGTGGTTTACTGTGTCGAATGCTTTCTCCATAATCCACAAATATTAGGACGAGGGGTTTATTGTACTCTATACATTTTTCGATGAGGCTTTTAATAACTTGTAGATGGTCGTTTGTGCCGAAGCCTGACCTGAATCCTGCCTGTTCGCATGATTGGTAAAAGTCCATTTTGTTCGAAAGTCTGTTTGTTATGACTTTTGTAAAAAGCTTGTATATGTGTGAGATGAGGCTGATTGGTCTATAGTTTACGAGATTTGTTAAATCTCCTTTCTTAAACATTAGAATGATCACTGCATTTTGCCATTGTGATGGTGTTGTTCCTCTTTCAAGGCATTCTGTGAAAAGTATGGAAAGCATTTGTATCAGTTTCTCGCCTCCTAATTTTATGGCTTCGGCAACGACCCCGTCGTCGCCAGGTGACTTGTTATTTTTCATTTGTAGGAGAGCTTTTTTGATTTCATCAACAGTAACATCTGGTATGTCTTCCGAGCCCTGGTTTAGAACCTTTGGTATGTTGTCAGTTGGAACATTTTCTTCTGTTTTGCTGTAGAGTTCGCTGTAAAATTGTCCGACAGTTTGTAGAATTTCCTGTTTATCTGTTATTATTTCGCCCTTTGTGTTTTTCAGTTTGTAAATATTTTTCTTTCCTATTTGCTGTTTCCTTCTGAAGACTTTTAAACTTTTGTTCTCTTCTATGACTTTTGATATCTCTCTGGTGTTGTAGTCTCTTATATCTTTTCTGATGTTCTTAGTGATTTGTTTGTTTAGTTGTCTCATTTTTGTTAGATTGGTTCTGTATTTATCTGTTAGTTGTCTTCTTTCCTCTAATAGAGTTTTCGTGCTTAGACTTAGTTTTTCTTCGTCTTTTTGGTTTTTTGGGCAACATTTTTCTTGTGCTTGTTTCAGAGCTTTGATTATTTTCTGGTTTAGTTGTTCGATGTTTATGTTTTCTGTTTCTTCGTTTTGTAATTTTTCTTCGACCGTACGTTCAAACATGTTTTGCATTTTCAGGTGGTACCCATCTTCTAACATTTGGTTTCGGAACAAGCTTCATTCTTTCTTTTTTAACGTTAAGCACTACTTTTGTTCTTATCATCCTATGGTCGCTGCCAGCAGAGAACTTGTTGAGTACTTCCACGTCTTGTATTATATATTTTTTATCTGTAATTATAAAGTCGATTTCGTTTTTGACGGCGCCATCAGGGCTTATCCAAGTCCATTTATTTTGGGGTTTCTTTTTAAAGAAAGAGTTCATTTGAAACATGCATTGATGATGTAGAAAGTTTAATAGCATGTCCCCTCTTGCGTTTCTTGCCCCGTATCCGTACTTTCCTAACGCGATCTCCGCTTGGTCTTGTTGAATCCGAGTTTTGCGTTGAAGTCGCCCATGAGAACAGTATAGTGTGTTCGTGTTCTTTGTTGTGCCTCTGCTACATCCTCATAGAATTTTTCAACTTCTTCATCTGTGTGTCCAGTTGTCGGGGCGTAGACCTGTATAACTTTTAAACTATAACGAGAGTTTAGTTTTAATATCAATAGGATGACTCTCGTGCTTATGGTCTCAATTTTTGTTATGTTGGGTATGTGTTTTTTATGTACAATGATCCCGATTCCACCGCTGGATGAATGTTCCTCTCCTCTGTAGTGGAACAGGTGTCCTGATTTCAATGTTTGTTGTTCTTCTCCTCTCCTTCTAATTTCACTAAGTCCCATTACATCCCATTTTATTGTTTTTAATTCGTTTTCCAGTTCTATTAGTTTATGATCGGTTGAGAGGGTTCTTATATTATAGGATGCAAGATGCAGTATTCTTGTGCAGTTTAGCCGTCTTGAGTGGTAGCCTGGTCCATCCCGGGTATTCTTAGCACCCTCTGCTCTTAATCTTTTCTGTCCGCTACCTTGGTCAGAGATTTTTGAGCTGCCGGGAACTGAGGGCCGTGTTTGGTTTGTGTTTTGCATGTTTACGGGGGGTTTGGCCTTAAAACGCCACGCTGGCCAGACGTGTTGGCGAGTTGGGGGAGGATATAGGAAGGAATTTGGGGTTTGGGTAGGATAATATTGGGGGTTTGGGCCATGGTTTCCCCTAAGTAGGGAGTAGAGGAAAACCAGGAGCTCGCGTGGGCAGGGGCGCTACCTCCCTGAAGTAAGTCTACCCTCTATCGGGATCATAGAGGGGTACCTACCCGCTACCCGTTAACCGACTTTAGGTCGTATATGTATAGAATAAAGAAGACAACAAATGATCTGTGTATAAATTGTGGCGTCATAGACGACGCAGAACACTGCATTTTTGCTTGCACTACTTTCCAAAGAGATGGAATAACCTAATATCAAGGCTAGGAGCGATAACGCCCAACAATCTGATACAGAAAGCGACGCAGAACAAAGAATCCTACGATGTTACTGTCGACATAATTACGCAAATTATAAAGAAAAAGGAGACGCTAGAAAGAGTGAGACAGGAAACAGGGTGGATGAGGTAACAAATTATACAATACGCTGTCATAAGTGCTTTACAACTCGGCTGCACGACGGAAAAGACGGCACCTTTACAGCCAGATCTGTAATTATATTACGTACGTAGTTTTCACGACCTCATGCCTCTTTTATTTCACATTCATTCCTTGTCAGGCTAAACACACCCGCATCTTTTAGGACCCAATATTTTGTTTCCCCACAATAGTGTCGCTGCATACCATTTTTAAGTGCTTCTTATCGTTTTTAGGTAAGAACCCTTTCACAATTTTCTCCCAAATTTTCAGACTGCACAAGGCATCTCAATGTTTCGTTCCACCGATTGAACTCGTCCGGGGGTTGCCTTGTCCGAAGAAGGGGTGGTTTTAGTTGGTAGGCGACTGGTCAGGGTGCATGTGGCGCATATAATCCATACTTTGGATGCTATGTCCTAGCATGTGCTCCTTTCCGGATCGAATCCAATAGTACTAGGGACATCTTTCCCTAGTCGGTTTAGAACCTTTCCATCTCAGTCCAAAAAAAAGATTTGTTTCTCTTAGTAGGAGAACCAGATCGCCTGCGTACAGTCTTTCTTTAACTGGTTGTTGACATTGTTCCAAGATCGTTAATAAACAAGAAATAAAGTTATACTTAACTCCGATCCCTGGGGGACTCCGTTTTCCTGTATTTGAGTTGATGATAGTGTTCCATTTGCTCGTACCTTAAATACTCTGAGTTGAAGAAAATTTTGAATTAATTTTAGAAATTGTTCATTAATGCCACAGGAGTGAAGCTTTTTATTATACCATATCTCCATGTGCAATCCTAGGCTTTTGTTATATCGCAGAAAAATAGCTAGACAGTGTTGTTTGTTAATGAGTGCTTCGTGAACTTCGGATTCAAGATCAACTAGGTTATCTGTCGTTGATCTATTTTGACGAAAGCAGTTTTGCTCCGGGATAAGTAACTATTTATCTTCCAGAAACCATGTAAGGCGACGGTTTATAATCTTTTCGAATAGCTTACAGGTTGACGAGGTTAGGGATATTGGTCTATAGGACTGGGGATCTGTTTTCGGTTTTTGAGGTTTAGGGATTCTGATAATATATAATTCTGACCAATACTTTGGAAAGTAGTGTACTTCGATATTGTTATTCGATATATCAAGTGGAACGCTCATGATTACGAAGAGCAAGTGCTTGTGCTACTTGATCTGGCCTCATTACAAATTATATTTGTTATTAAAACACTTTTCTTTCCCAAAAAAAGCAGCCAACATCCACAGAAAAGGAATACAATCAATTGAACAATAATCTATTTTAAGTAAATATTCAATTAATCGAGGACCTCTTAGCAAAAAATTTCTTGTAAGTCACAAAAAATGACACTTTTAACTGTTTAAAATAACAAACTATTAGTTAAAAGCAACTAAACAATTAGACAATTCAACAAAACTAAAAGAATACTATGGAATTTTAAGTGTTCAATTAATTTTGTAATATACTGGAACCAGAAAGCAGTAGTAAAGGTGAACAATATAGAAACAAATAATATACCGATTGCGAGAGGGGTTAGGCAAGGATGCGTCTTGTCTCCGACGCTTTTCAACGTGTACTCACAGGTCATATTCAGAAAAGCCTTATGGGAAAGAAAAAGAGGGAATAAGAATTGGTGGAGAAATCATAAACACCATGAGATTTTGCAGATGACACGGTAATTATGGCTGAGAGTATAGAAGATCTACAAACTTTACTAGATGCAATAAATAGTGAATGCATTCAAATGGGACTTGACATCAACACAGATAAGACCAAATTTATGATAGTATCAAGGAGTCCAATAAATAATGAACAACTAACTCTTGGTGGACAGCAAATAGAGAGAGTGACAAAATATAAATATCTGGGAGCTTACATCAACACAGAATTAGATCCAGACCAAGAGATCCGGGTACGAATAGAAATGGCAAGGGCAGCGTTCTTAAAATTCAAACAATTGTTCTGTGACAAAAAATCTGAATATTGCGCTGAGACTGAGGTTTGTTGGATGTTACGTCTGGTCGCAATTATTGTACGGGGTAGAAACATGGACACTAAAAGGGCAAATAGTTAAAAAGATTGAAGCCTTTGAACTTTGGATATAGGAGAATGTTGAGAATCCCATGGACTGCCAGGGTCACCAATGAAGAAGTGCTGAGAAGAATGGGTCGAGTCAAAAAATTATTGAGAACGATAAAAGTACGCAAGACTGCATACCTTGGACACATACTAAGAAATAATAAATATAGTCTTCTGCAGGTCATCATGCAGGGTAGAGTCGATGGCAAAAAGGGAATAGGTAGAAAGAGGAAGTCATGGCTGCGAAATATTCGAGACTGGACAAACATGACTGTAGACGAATTATTTCCACGTTGCAAAAGACAGAGAAGCTTTTAAAAATGTGGTCGCCAACCTCCGTTAATGGGGACGGCATAGGAAGAAGAAGAATTAATTTTGTGGGTCAGTGTATTTGGAAAACAATGAGTTTAAAACTTTTATGCGAGTATAACGCCTTTTTGGGTATTCATATTGTATATTCTACCAAGATTATGTGTCTATGTAATTGTTGGAACGTTTTAAATACTAACTTTTTTTATGAGAATATCAATATGCGCTTCAAAACATAAAAATACTAACTTTGTAGTCATTCTAACATTCAAGAGGCGAAAATTAATACTAAAAACGTCAGTAAATCCAACATAAAACATATTTTTATGTTTAAAAACACGGATAACTATCAAATAACATTGATAAGCATCATCATCTCATCCAATAAAGTATCCACTTAATCGCTCATCTCGTCAACTGTAAACAAGACAAGAAATAAAAACTAGTAATAAAAATTAACGAAGAGACCTCTTCAACTGGAGGTTAGGTAAACAGCCAATTGAGAAACTTGTTTTGAGTTAATTAAATTAAATAATAATAAATACACTTGGTGTAAAGGTTTATTTGCATACAAATTAACGAGTGTCGAGTGAGTCCAGTACAATATTCATTTAAGTTATGGCTCACTAAATTATTTAATTATGATTTATGGTCTCGAATGAGTTGTTTCAAAGAAATCACTTAAACGAGTATTAATGGTTGTAAGGATCTTTTTAATTAATTTTTACTTTATTTTTTTGTTAGTACTGTTTATATTTTTAAAACTAACTTTTACATAGTTGTTAATTGTATAAAAAAATAGAAAAAATGTTAAATATATTTTCAATATAAATCTACGTATAGAAATATACGTTTTCGCCTATGTAAAGGTACAGGGCCTGATATACGAGATTTTTCAGCGAGAGGGGTTATAGAACAGTTTGCCCTACCTTTTCTCGATCTTTCTCACTTTCCTACACCACACCTCTAAGATATAATATTTCCGTAATCTATTTTTTAGATGAGGTAGTTGAAATTACATTATAGTTACAAACCATAATAATGTAGATTTGCTATTATAAGGTTCCGCAATTACCTTGGAACCAGAGAAGCACTATATAGTATTCAGGTTATGGTACACAGATGCAGAGATGTCGGCCATCCAGTTTACATGTGTTTTATTGACTAAGAGGGCCTTTGATCAAGTAAAACATACTAAAATGATAGCCATCATTTCAAGATTTGCCAGGATAATTGAAGAAGTTCAAATATGAAGAGCAGTAAGACAGGACAGAGTGAGACTTGATATAGAGAAATATATCGACAAAATAAGATACGAGGTTAAGCGAGCAAAAAGGGCTGGATGGAACAGAGATGTCGTGAGATGGAAGAGCTACAAAGAAAACATGACGAGTTTAATATACACAAAAACTTAAAGAAATTACCTACACTTAGAGAAAAAGAACTCCTCACTTTATGAAGAATCTTCAAAGGTAAAACTTATTCTCGACTTAAACGAAAAAAAGGAAGAATGGACCAACTACATAAAAGGGGCGGGTAATTATTTAGTAAGCCGAAACGCGTCAAAACTACCCAATTTTTGGGGATTGGGAAAAATTTACATAAAAAGTAAAGAAAAGTATATTATAATACATGTCTTGATAAAAAAAAAGTAACTAAAACATATTAAATATCAATGTTTTTACTGTTAAATTATGAAAAATGCATAAAATTGTTTAAAATAATAAAAAATTTTAATATTTTAAAACAATATGGCGGCCATGCGTAAGAAGAAATTTTATGTACATTTTACATTGTTGCCAGTTTTAACCTTTAAAAGATTAAAAAATTTCATGAAAATTACTACCTTAATAAACAGGTGGATGCAATCTTAATAACCACGTGCAATAAAACTTTATATTTTCTGTACATGGTATTATTAAAAATGTAAACCAATAAACCAAATCTAACCTAACACTGGTAAAAAAAGCAGTAATAAGAATAAAATGTTATAGTATAATTAATAATTAAAATGTTTATATTTCATAAGAAAACATGACATTAAAACTAAACCAATGTAACTAAATCTAACCTTTTTTTTTTCGTTTTTATAGAGGGGGGGTCTGGAATCTTCAAAAGACATCTCAGTCACAGGACGCCGCCTGACTGACCTTAGTGCAGGATTCGTTCTTCGTACTCCGGCGATAGTTCCCGAGGTACTTTAATGTGCCCTCTCGTCGCCGAGTCTACGCCGAACGCCTACCTGCTAAACCAGACCCTCCTCTGTTCATCCAAGCGATCCGGAAGCGGAATGGCCGCTGTAAGGCCGGCATCACTTCGAAGCACTATCTCTATTCATTCATTCTCCATTCTACACATCCACACTCCTAGTTCGGCATCATTTCCAGAAGGGCATTTCCTCTTCCCCACAGTCAAACTCACGCATTCTAACTCAAAGGTGTGACCACTGTTCTAACTTCACCTTTTAGCATCATTCACTCTACCTTTGCCGTTGGTCCAACTGTCTTTCTTCCTCTTCCTTTTTCTTGATCACTGCACGGATATTAACTGTGTATGTTAATCCAACCTAATTTATTTTCAATCATTCTCTTAATCATTTCTACTCACTGTAACCAAAATTCAACACCTGTCTCTCCCTCCATTCTGTTCCTTTCCACTATCCATCTGCTGCAATCTAACATCGTATGTGGCACAGTGTCCGAGTATCCACAATATAGGCATTCATCTGTATCAGCCTCTTTCCGATCCTATAAAGGTAGGCCCTAAAACACCCGTGTCCTGTGAGCACCTGCGTCAGGAAATAATCCAGTCGCCTGTGGCCACAGTCCACCCAAGCTCTTATGTTCGGGATCAGCATTTTCGTCCACTGTGCCACATCTTCGTATTGTTCCATTTTTCTTGCCATCTTACAACTGACCTTTCCCTTACCTGTCTTCTCTCAGCCATAGAAAGAATTTGGGCCTCTTCTCTCATAAAGCTCTTTCTTTCCACCGACAAAAGATGCAACGGAATACATCCAGTGATGGTCCATAAGGCTGCCGCAGACACAGTCCTATAGGCGCATGCCACTTGCAACAGACTTGTTCTGTCACTACTCGTTTCATAAGACTCCTATTAGGCCGTTTATTCTCTACCGCCTCGCTACCAGGACTGGGTGCCGCGTAGGGGAGGACGATTAGTGTGTACAACACACGTGTAAGACCCTCCTCCTTTCAGGATTTGGGTGTCCCCTCCCAATGTTCGGCAATTCACTCTTTTCCCCAACGCTAGCCGCAACTATTCGCAGCCCTTTCGGACCACCTCCCCGATACCGTGCCTCCCCCCCATTTTTCCATTCTGGTGTAATTGGTCACTCCTAGGTATCTTTTACCCTGGTTTCCGTGATGTGTTAGGACATACTTTTCCCACATTTTATTCAAACATTTTGTCTGTTCCTTGGCCCCTTCAGGAATGATGGCTCTCCGGTTTTTCTGTCGCAAGTTTAGATTGTCCGTGCTGCGTCATCCTTCTTCTTTTCGAGAGGGACGCACGACCTGCGTTCCCGAACCCAGTATTTGAGATCTGGCTCATCCCGGGCTACTAACCTGTACAACGCTGAGGTCATCCGCTGAATGCGAAGGGGGTTGTACCCTCTCCGTCTTGGACAGTGCATAACCCCGTTCATTATGCCAGAGTCCATAGCGTTCGGGCCACAAGAAACAGATTCCCTGCGTGGTTCCCCGGCCGTCACGTCCACCTGATCGTTGCCCTGTTTCCACCTTAAATCCTTCTCTCGGAACCAGATTACTCCGCCACAACATTCTTCAGGTATACCAGGACATCTCTCTCTCCATCCATTGGCCTTTCATTACCTCGTTTCCCACTGCCAGCGTTATTGAATGCAATTCTTAACTTCAAATAACAGCAGGGCCGCCCAGCTATGTTCATTACCCTCTGTTTTGTGACAAAATGCTTCGAGTACACTCATGATTGCAATCATTCGTTGCTGTTACCTGTACAACAAAACCAAATTGTCTCCTGAGATTAACCACCCCTGTCCTCTCAATCATGTCGCTTGTGCGTACTCGCAGCATCCTTTCATACTAAACACTAAAATCTCTATACCTAACGCTGGTAATAAAGCATGTAATCAAAAATTAATATGTTGATAATACATTTAATTTAAATCATAAATTTTTATTTTTCAGTAGGAAAGCGATGATAATAAAACGTAAATTATACATATACCACATCTATCCTGACCCTGTAAAATAAGCGTTTAAATTTTCAGGTTAAAGTAGGATAATAATTAAAATGTTATTTTAAATGGTTAATTTGAAAGTATATTTTTAAATTTTTCATTTAGGATACATAATTTTGGAATAACTATGGCTACACTGGTTAAAAAATTACTCGTCTCTGGACCATAAGAAACAGTTGTCCATTCTTGTCAATTTCTTGTTGTTTCGTTGCGTCTATTTTGGCGATTAATGATCGGTTGGCTTTTATAAATCGGGGCATATTTTTAAAATGGATATTACATAAACAGAACGTTTTCCACTCCGGAATAAATCTCTGTGCATCAATTTAGTAATAGATTTTTTCCCAAATTGTAATTAACTTTGTATGGTTTCTTCTTATGTCAGTCTGTTTGTAACCTTTGTACAAGAAGTCAAATAAATGGTTTAATTCTTGCAATTTGAAATTGTTATTCTAATTGAACTAAATTATTCTTTTTAAAACGGCTCGAAACGGCAGAATTTGTTAGTCCCGTGGGAGAGCAGAGTACTATCAAAGTATTATCAAAAGAGTTATTTCACAATTAGTGAAAAAAAGAAAGGAAATACGAGTAATCGTACGTTTCCTTTCTTAATGTCAAACCCTATGCTATTGATAGATACTTTATTACAACAAATTGTAGGTACGACTTTTTATTTGAAGATTATGTTTGTGCATAAGTGAGTAGTTTTCTCCATTATTTATTTACTTGTTACTCACTGAAATAAAACTATTCTCTAAATCCTTCCTTATTACTTCTAGATTTATTACTGAAGTTACCTAACACTCACGATGTAATTCAAACGCAAATATCTTTATCAAGAAATGTCTACAATTCTCAGTAAAATAAGCAATAAAGACCAATGTTATGAGTCTAAAAAAGTAGTTATCGTCTCAATAAAGCCTTGTAACCAATAAATAATACTTATAAATAACGCACTACAGAAGGTATAATTCCTTGTTTGTTGCCTATAATCACAGCCTCGCCTTAAATTTAGATCACAATCGCAACGTATTGTCCCATAAATTGTCAGACAAATTCCGTATTTACCATTTTGGTTCGCGTTTGGATCTCGCTTTGCTATATTTATAGTTACACCGATGAAATTAATTTAGGGCTTAAACAGCTGTGAGCCGTTTCCAGATAGATACTGTAGTTTTGTCGTTTTGATATCGTTCTACTGCAACTACGACAAGTCTACTTAAAAAGCTAATGATGGTGGATTAAGAAGTAAAACGTCGTCCTGGAAATCTGGGAGACACAAGAAAGAGGCAAAAATTGACAAGATATTTATATTTAAAAATAAGAAAATCATTTTCTTATTTTTAGAGTTATATCCATACGCTTCGTGTGAACTAACGCAATGTAGTCAACAAGACTGAAATTAAAATGACAATTAATTTAAACTTCATCATCATCATCTATTCAACTATGCCTCTAACGTCACCACTGCTGAACATAGGCCTCTCGCATGCTTTTTCCCCCCCACTTAGTCCGATTTTGCGCCATCTGAATCCAATTTGTAGTCACTCTTTTTATGTCATCTGTCCATCTCGTTGGGGGTCGACCTCTATTTCTGTAAGCTTGTATTCGGGGTCTCCATTCCAAAATTCTTTTTGTCCACCGGTCATCAACTGATCTTGCTACATGACCTGCCCATGTTCCACTTTAGTGTTGTTATCCTTTCAATAACGTCTGCTACTCCTGATCTTTTGCGTATAGTAGAATTGGGTATTCTATCACGTAGAGAAATCCCTAACATAATTCTCTCCATTGCTCTTTCCGCAACTTGTAGTTTACTCACTGTTGTTCTTGTGAGCGTTAGGGTTTCTGCGCCGTAGTCATCAACTGGCAAAATACATTGATTAAATACTTTTCTTTTCAGACACATTGGAATCTTAGACCTAAAAATATCCTTCATCCTTCCAAATGCAGCCCCAAGCGAGGTTTATTCTTCTTTTCAGCTCGATTGTTTGGTTGTCTCGACTTATTCTGATCTCATGGCCTAAGTATTTTATAGGAGTCAACTGGCTCAATATCTTTGTCTTCTACTGAGATGTTTTTTGTTGTGGACTAAATTTGTCATAAATTGTGTTTTTGAAAAATTTATTTTAAGACCAACTCTTTTTGTGGCAGTATGGAGTTCTTGGAGCATTATCTGTGCCTGATCAAAGCTGTCTGCAATAAGAACGATATCTATCTGCAAATTTAAGGTTTATTTAAAAATTTTCCATCTACATTGATGCCTTTTTCGTTCCAATCATATTGTTTTACAAGCGTCTATTCTAGCAAAGTTGTAAATAATTTAGGAGACATGTTGTCTCCTTTGCCGAACCCCTCTTTCAATACGAAAAGTCCCAGTATCTTCATTAAGTCTTACACAGGCTGTAGCATGTTGAATAGATGTATCTGATGAGAGATATGTTATCGGTGATCTATTCTAACATTTGTGTTAGAGCTTGGAGCATTTCACTTTGATTAACCGTATCAAATGCTTTTCAAAGTCGACAAAGACAAGTATCAGGGGTCTATTATATTCAATGGTTTTTTCAATCAACGACTTAAATGGTTTGCAAATGATCATTTGTTCCGTATCCAGCTCTAAATCCTGCTTGCTCGCAAGGTTAATAGAAGTCTAGTTTTGATGTCAACCCTATTAGTTATTATCTTCATAAAACAACTTATAATCCGTGAGATAACAATGCTAATATGGTCTATAGTTCTTTACGTCATGTATTATCTCCCTTTTTTGTGCATGACTACTAAACAGCTTTATTCCACTGAGATGGTGTAACCTCGTTTAGAAAGGCATAAGTTATATAATTGCGTCAATGCTTTCAATACTGTCTTCCTCCTGCTTTAACTGCCTCTAATAAACGATTTGATCATCACAGCTGCTTTAATTTGTTTTCATTCTATTTAATGACTTTAAGACTTCTTCGCTATGTTATTTCTGGGATTTCCTCTGAACCCACATTCTGGACTTATTTCTCAACTATGGTGCCGTCTTTCTTCCCCCTTTCTCTCTATATAATTCTGTGTAAAATTCTTCAATCTACCTTAAATCTTATCTTTATCTGATTACCACTTTTCACATTTCGATCTCGCGAGCTTAAACAATGTTCTTCTTACCTAGAGCTTGACATCTCTTCAGCACCTTTTAAACTTTTATTTTTTCTCGACAACCGTTGTGAAGTCTTTTTTGTGTTGTATTGTCGTACGTCCTTTCTCACTGCTTTATTAATATCTTTATTAAGTTGTTGTAGTGCGCGTGCATTCGTATCGTTTTTTGTTCTTAAGTCTCTTCGTGCCTCCATAAGTCTTTTGTTTATTGACAGAGCTTTCCTCCTTATCTCTCCTAGAATTTGTATTGCACTTTTCTCTGCGTTCTTAATAGCTTTTATTAAGTTATCATTTAAGGTTTCGATATCCATAACGTCTATTATTTGTTGGTCTCTAGGCATCTATAGAATTTTCTCTTCGAAGGACAATGGTGTTTTCGATTGGATTCCATTCTATTGGGTGTGTTTTTTTTTATCATTTTGTATCTTTGTTTTTGGAGATTTTAGCACAATCTTCGATCTTACCATTCTATGATCACTTCTCCACTGAAACAGCTATTAAGAACTGTTACATCATGGATCATATCTTTGTTGTTGTTAAGACATAAATCAATTTCATCAACCGATTGAACCATAATCTTACCGATTAGCAATATGTGGTATATAAATCTACGGATCTAATCAGGAAATTCGAGAAGCAGACTACATTTGATAAGCATTGCAGGATATATAAATAATGTGTAATACATTGGGCAAATTGGAAATGATAATACAAACATGGATATTTATATCAACATCATAATGGGCGATTTTAATGCAAAAGTCGGTAGGGATAGATGTGGTAATGCGGTCGGTGATTTCGGTCTGGGTAACAAAAATTGACGAGGAGAGTTACTAATTGAATTTGTAATACCACGCAACCAATTTCGTCATATCCAATACATGGTATCAACTTCCCATCAAGAAGGAACTGTATACATGGCGAGCACCAGGAGATCGTCCAGGTCATATGATACGAAATCAAATTGATTACATATTGGCAAACAAAGATTCCGCAATTATATAAATAGAGCGGAAGCTTACTGTGGTGCTGACATTTCGTCTGACCACAACCCCCTAATCGCGAATGTAAGGCTTCGATTGGCAACGGTTAAAAAGGCCTCTAATAAAAAATACATAAACTCCAGAGAGATTAATGAGAGATGAAGAGCTTAGAATCTACATACAGTAAGCACATCACGAGAACTTGAGAAACATTACAAGAAAATTGCATAGAGGAAACTTTGTGAGAAAATATAAAATAGCTTAGTCGAGATTGAGCGATAGTTAGTCGCAAGTAAAATAAAAATAAATAATAAAGAAATCAACAAAAACGAGTGGATGACGGAAGAGATACTTGATCTAATGGAACAACGCAGATAAAACAAAATACATCAGAATCAACAGGAATACAAGGAAATCCAACGTACGATAAGGGCAAGAATTAAAAACGCATAGAAAAGCTGAACGAAAGAAGAAGGATGAAGCGTTGTTGGAAGAATTGGAATCGCTACAAGAAAAGGGAGACAGCTTTGCACTACTTAAAAAAGTCAAAGAAATTTACGAAGTATATACATAGAAACACCATGAGACTCGCCTGAAGAATGATCAAGGGAAACTACGTTCATACCACAGAAGAATACTAGCTAAAATCTTGTAAACTATGATTCGTCCCTCTTTGTGAATAATAGACCCAATCATGCCACATACTAATTATACCACGGAAAATTTTATCCGCCCCTCCCATTATTCGCGCCCAGGTGGGAGTACGTTATAAATGTAGCAAAACTAGGCAAGGCCCCTGGACCAGATAGAATTACTACGGAAGCCATAAAACTGTTGGAAGATGATATTATCGACATGCTGGTAACTATTTTCGATGCCATATATAACAGCGGCCACATTCCAACTTTCTGCTTGAATACGCTTGTACAAAACTGCATGGATCAACGAAAGGATATAGTCATAACATTCGTCGATTAAAAAAATGCGTTTGACATCGTAATGCTTGACGCAATGATCAAAATTCTACACAACTCTACATTGGAACGATGAAAGACATAAATGATATCTCAGAATCTCTCATTATCATCAGTTGGCGCTACAGCCCTTCATGAGCCTTGGCCGGCTTCAAAACATTCTTCCATCCTTCCCTATCGAATGTCTGCCTTCTCCAGCCTCTCAACTCCTATCTCCCTTAGATCTTCATGTACATCGTCCAGATATCTGAGTTTAGGTCGCCCACCCTTGTTCCTTCTTCCAACAGCCTGTTTAGCATTGTTATTTTAGTGGGATCACTCTCATCCATCCGCGTAACGTGGCCACCTCCACTAGGCGGATTTATTTTGATGTTCTTCGCATATCTGCATACACCCAAAAAGTCTATAGTAGTTTAAAGTTATATCGCACTGCCCACTAGACCACTGTTCGTTTACTCCGCCATATATGGTCCTTAATACTTTTCTTTCAAAGACTACTTAGTAATCTTCATCTCGGGTCGTCATTGCCCATGTTCCGATCCGTATGTGAGCACTGGGTGTATTATTGTTTTATAAAGTTTACACTTTGGTTGCTATTGAGATACTTCCCGCTCTCTAGTGAGGGCCCAGGCCAAAATAACAAGCGGTTACGCCACGCGTTTTCATTTTTTTTCTCTCGTTGGATGTGTTATTTTTGTAGTCTACCAGTGATCCTAAAGTAGCAGATTCTATTAACCATTTTCTATCGTTTCGTGTTGCACCTCTAGTTATTTTGTTGAATTCCTTGATATGGCCGGCATATCCGTATATACCGGCATAGTTCTCGACGTTATCATAAAAAAACCAATCACAAGATTTTCATCACTCCGTTTATCGAAAACCCACCCATCCCAATCGTTACTAGCATACAAACTCTTATGATCCCTCTTTCCAAATAAATTCAGTCATTTATATGCTTGTCTCTAGATTAATACGCTATTGAGATGATGCAAGTAGATCCAGAATCTCTATTGGAATCAAAAAGCACGAGTGAGACTGAAGAAATCAATCAGAATTTGAAATTTTAACAGGGTGCGACAGGGGTGTATTTTGTCTTCTATGCTCTTCAATATCTATGTGGAGGAACTGGAAGGCTCTGAGTGTGGTATAAAGGTGAACGGGTTTTTGGGAAAGGTGAAGCGATAAATAACGAATGTTATTTATCGGAAAAACTAAATGCATGGCAATAAGAAAAAACACACTTTTAATAATACAACTGCAAGTAGATAATGCTCCAATCGATCAAGTGAAAGCATTTAAATACTTGGGAATGATGATATTGAATGACCACTGGTATCCTCAATAAGAAATTAAAATTGCCGTACCGAACAAACAAGACAGCATTTTATCAAATTTAAACCGCTACTAGGTAACCGCAATCTTTCCTTCAATCTCCTCTATAGGATGGTTAAATGCTATGTATGGTCCATATTGTTATACGGCATGGAAACATGGACGTTAAGAGTACCTTCCATTAATAAGTTGGAGGCCTTCGAATATGTGGACGTTTTGAAGAATGTTCGCCATACCATGGGACAGTATGGTGGGAAACGAGGAAGTCTTAAGAAAAGGCAAATACTGAGAGAGAACTACTCAATTTGATCAAGGTACGAAAAATTGGATACTTCGGCCATATCTCTCAGCATAGCAATACCTTAACTAATCATCCAGGGAAAGATTGAATGCAATAGAGGAGTATGGAGGAAATATCGTGGCTACGGAACATAAAGAACTGGACACGCATAAACAATACTGGCGATCTTTTACATGCCACAAAAGACAGACGTCTGGTCTTAAGCTAATTCGCCAACACACTATAAGTGCACAGCACTATAAGAAGAAAAGGATATTTAGAAAATGCTTAAATAGTTTACTATTATAACACAATGAAGAAAAAATGCACCGAAGACAAAATTCATGCTCTAGAAGAAACAGCTATACGATAGACTAACTATTTCAATTTGCTGTTAATAAAATTACAATGACCATGCTGTCACTCATCAATCAGTACAGCGTTTTAAAAAGCAGTAACCGTTGCAATTACCTAAATTGCTATTATTCTGTCAGACATCAACATCAATATGAACATTCCGACAATTACAAAACTTTGAATATAGTTTTAAAATTAAAAAACTTAATATTGGATATGTTCTGGGACGTTCATTCAAAAATCCGACATTTCTAATTTTGTCGATAATGTTCGGAAAATTCTTCGCTACAACGGAAGTGAGAAAATGAAATTCCTGATAACGAGAAAGTAATCAATACAAAACCCCTTTTAACTTTAATTAGACTCATGCTATTGGTACTTCAAGAAGTATTGACATTGTCGATTAAAACAGAACAGGGCGGGACTGGATAAATTTGACGATGAGATAACTCAGAGTTGTTTGAAAGCCCTAGAAATCAAATGAAGGATAGAGAAAGCAAGATATGCATTTCAAAAAATGGCTAAGCTATTCAAATGTTATGATTTATCAGTATCCATAAAAATCAGATTACTGTGATGTTATATCTTTTCTATACTGTTGTACGGAATTGAGTGGTGGACTCTCACAGATGCTACCTGCAAGAAAATTGAGGCTTTTGAAATGTGGCTTTATCGTCGAATCCTGAAGATATCTTACACAGACCACGTTACTACTCAGGACGTTTTATTACTACTACTACTACTAATACATTACTACTATCGGTTTACAGCATTGTCCGACGCCTACCGACTCCTAACCGCATTCTTCTCTATTCAACCATAGGCCTGGAGGGATTTCCTCTTTCCTCTAGTTCTTTTTCAATTCCCTCTCTCCAGCTTCTTCTCGGTCTTCCTCTTTTCCTTCTCCCTTGTGGTGTCCACGTCAAAAATATGTTTTGGAATCCTGTCATCTGGCATTCTCTGTACATGGCCGTACCATATTAACTGTTTGTTTTTATGTCATCAACTATTGTATGCTTGACTCCCATCATTTCTCTATTCTCTCATTTGGTATCCGATCTCTTCTTGATTTTCCTGCTGCTCTTCTCCAGAAGTCCATTTCTGGGACTAGTAGTGCTAGTAACAGTTTCTCTGTTCTTTGTTTCATTGGCCAAACTTCACTGCCATATGTGATTACACTTTTAAGTATGATGTTTGTATATAAGTTGTTTGTTCGCTTTAGATATTGTTTGGTTCCACAGAATGCCGTTCATCATGGATATGGCTTTTCTACCCTGTTTGTTTCTGTCTTTTATAGCAGCATCGAGTGTTTCATCTTGAGTTATCTTCATACCCAAGTACTTGTATTCATCACAGTTTCTAATTTCTACCCCATCGTCTAATATAATGGATTTGTTTTGTCCCTCCAATACACATGGCTTCAGTTTTCTTAATGTTGACTTCGAGACCCCATTTGTTATATTCTTCTATTTGCTTCCGAGTCATGTAACTCAAGTCGTAATGATCCTGGGCAATCAGTATTTGGTCATCAGCGAAACATAAGGTGTACAGTGTAGTCTCGTCATTTGTAATTATGACGACATTAAACATATTATTAAAAATACAAGAGTATGTACATATATACAAAAATACAAAAAAGTAAAAGAGCTGTTAACCACAACAAAATCAGCCAAAATCAAATACCTCGGTCACATCATGAGGAATAGCGAAATATATGGGTTGCTGCAATTAAAAGGGCGACCAGGAAGGCGAAGGATTTCCTGACTGAAAAATTTACGTACGTCGTGTTTTAACACACCAATCACAATTATTTTCGGAGAAAACTAAAAGCTCTTGAAAGAAAGCAAAGTTCTGGAAAACCAAAAATATCTGCCGTTCATGAAGATCGTATGGTTTTGAAGAGATTAGAAGAGGATCTATAGATAATAGAGAAACTTATCTGGGGCATATATTTCGAAAACTCCAAGTACCAGTTCTTTTAAAGCTTATTATGGAAGGGAAGATAGAAGGAAAACGAAGGCATCGAAGAAAGAAATACTCATGGTTTTAAAAACATAAGGGATTGGACAAATCTCGATGCCCATGCCACTTTTTTAGAGCCACACAAGATCGCGAGGAATATTCCAGAATTGTCGCCAACATCCACTTATTGGATAGGGCACCATAAGAAGCATTATTAGCACAAGCACAAGATTAATGCAGGAACCGAACTGCAGCAAAAAAACAAGCTCTTACACCAAAACAGAAGCAATCAAGACTTATATTAGCATTTCAACCATCAGCTACAAAATCAAGGTTTATGGGTCAGGGTAATACTTACATATGAGAAAACTTTTCAATATTCTAAAAAGGTTTCAGAAATGCCATAGAAACCTCTGTAGAAAGAACCAGAAACCCAAAAAAATATAATCAAAAGAAAACACTGGGTGATAGACAGAACGCCGCAACTTCTTGAAGAGCGAAGAAGAATCAAATCTCTTATATATTAAAACGACAGCAACAAAAACTAATTCGCAAGGTTAAATAGAGAAATTAAAAGAGCATATAGGGATGATAAAAATAAACATATAGGTAAATGAAGATGCGAAGAACTAGAGAGACATGCAAACCGGTATGAATCTTATGAGCTATATAACAAAGTCCGATATTTATCGAGGGAATTGAAACCAATAACACAAAAAAATGGATCAAAACCAACATATTATAAATGACAAGAAGGGGATTGCGGAGGTATTGAGAAAATATTGTCAAAGTCTTTATGCAGATAATCCAGAATGAAAATCACGACGAGTTCACTGCAGAGAGAGAACCAAACATTCTAAAGTCAGAGGTAAATAAAGCAATCAAAAGTTAAAAAATAGAAAATCTGGTGCACACCAGATTGCCGCAGAAGTTTTAATAGAGACTGGAAATATTGGTGTAAATGTTGGACATACAACAACGGAAGCTGGACAACATCCACTTTCATCCCTATATTTAAAAAAGCAACTCCGCTAGATGGTAGCAACTACAAAACGTTAACCCTAATATCGCATGCAAGCAAGGTTCTACTCAGATATCAGAAGAACAAGCGGGATTTGTCCCAAGAAAAGGCACAAGAGAACACATCCCTAATGTCAGACAGCTAATCGAAAAATTTCTCGTAAATTCAATACTTCTATGCTTATGTGCTTTGTGGATTACACAAAGGCCTTCGATAAATCAAATGGCAGCAGCTATGGTCCAAACTAGCGGAAATAAGAACACCTTACCACTTAATTCATTAATTCAACTAATTACAAATATACAACACCCATTCCGATCATTTGAGAACAGAGGCAGGTGTCAGGCAGTTTACTATGTTTACTTCTACAACGAACACATTATGCGAAAGGTACTAGACGGATGCAAGGGTGGAATATCAGTAGGAGGTCAAAAAATCAGTAACTTGAGATATGCTGATGACACTTTAATAATCGCGGCAAATCAAGAAGAAATGAAAGATATAATGAGATGTCTGGACGAGAAAAGCAAAACATATGGACTAAAGCTAAATAGGAGTAAGACAAAGATAATGATAGTAGACAGAGCTCGGAATAATCTTCAACACATTAAAGAAATTGAAGGCTTTGAAGTAGTTGATGGTATATGAATAGGTTCATATACCTGGGGTCACTAATAACAAATGATGGAGAGTGTGACAGAGAGATACGTAGAAGGTTGACTATTGCTAGAACAGCTATGATAAAACTGGTAACAATTTGGAAAATACACACAATTGTCTGTCATAATAAAAATAATATAATGTCAGACTAATCAAATACACTGCTCAAAATGATCAAGTCTTACTAAGAGCCGTATCAGTTTTTCTTGGAACCGGCTGTACGTAACCTAGAAATGCATTTTTTTTTTCGAAAAAAGTGTATAATCTACTGCGTTTTAGAAATAAAACACAAACATAGAACGTAAAAAAAATTAAAGGAATTGAATTCTAGAAGTGAGAGCATTTTGCCTATTTTAACTGGGTAATAAAAATGTTGTTTAAAGTTTAAAATATTAAAGATTTTGCAGGGTGTACTCACTGTACAAAGATACTGTACTATGTTTTCAAAAGCGGGACATCAAGTCTCGTAAGATATACATTTTCTCTTTAATCTCTTTGCGTAAAAGCAAATCTCTAGTTCACGTCCTTTTAAAAATTTGCAATTAAATCGCTGACAATTAAATTGTAGATTGGCGAATGATTTGTGTCCGCAGTCATTTAAACACAAACAAACAAGAACAATAAATCGCTGACAACTTAAAGAAAAGAAGTGATTATTAATCAACAATTAAATTTTATTGTAGAAAATCTTGACATAAAGCAGTTTAATTACCAATTGTATTAAGCTTTTATAGTCTTAATCCGGACCTGCTCCAACAAATAATTGTTGGTTTTCAATTTTGAAGTTGGCTAAAATGGAATCTAATTCGATAACAGACCTTTTTTCGTCTTCTGCTAATTAAATTTCTCTTGTATACACTGGCTAATTAAAATTTTGATCCTAATTAAGCACTCACGAGATCAATACGAGGGTCTATTGAAAAATTAATTACCAAAAATATAAACCAGCGTAATCCAGTTATCTAAATATCGGATGTAGTTATGTTTAAATATTTTATTAAAAATAATAATAATAAAAAACCTCTTATTTAGTTAAACAAGCATAATTAAAATACGTTTACTACAAATTTTTCATCATTAAATAAGATGAGGGTTGCTTCTTTGATTTTTCTGTCTGTTTATTCATAAAAAAGTTTATATATTATATATATATATATATATATATATATATATATATATATATATTATATATATATATCGAGATTTAACATCTAAACCAGAAGCCAAGCACGACGTTATCTAGAAACCCAGGTATTTAAACTTATTCACAACTTCTACCTATGTATCTTCGTTTTGGTTGTATACATTTTAAGGTCCAATGGATCTCCGTCATTACCTGGTTACGAAATTGTGGAAAAGCTTCCGATTTGTCAGCAATATCGCAGTGCCATATACTAACCGTAGGTGGTTGAGTAAACGTAATTAGCATAAATGCCCTCGTAGATAGTACAAACGCATTACCGCGATAAAGTCAGGGATTTTAAAATAGACCCGGAGATATTTGCAAACTGATCACTGGCTTACCTGCACCCCGTGGCAGATACAGACCATAAAATGTTTGCATACGGCTAAGGTTTGATAGTATGGGAAGAAAGCTCGGAGAAACTTTTCAACGACCTTTTCCAAGGATGAAATGGCACCGGAACTTGATGAAATTCCTGCAGAACTGTTGATGCTATTAGATGCAGAACAAATAAAAATGATATCTGAAATATTTAATGAAATATACAAGGTAGAAAAAATATACGGAATTCGTATCATTGCCCAAAATACCAGGAGCAAAAGTTTGTGAAGACTATAGGACCATAAGCCTAAGAGCCATCTGCTGAAGCTGTTTTCAAAAGTCATCCACAAAAGAATTTACCGGAAATGCAAGGAACAAATCTGTATGTAAATCAAATTAGAATTGGAAGTGTCTCACAGTACAACTACTGGAGATCTATAATGAGGCGTGGGACAATACCCAAGAGATTAAATGTCCGATTGGAAAGGCAAAAAGTGCATTCTTGACTATGAGCTCTGTGTTCAAGGGCCATGACCTCGCCGTAAAAACAAAAATAAGGCTCCTTAAATGTTACGTGTACTCAGTTGCTTGTGTAGGGTAGTAGAAACGTGCACATTGAAGGCGGCAACTCTTATCAAAACTACAGGCTTTTGAGCTATGATTATAGAGCAGGATCCTGAAGATATCAAGAAGAAATCAAGGCAGATACGAGCTACTTCAAATGCATTTTGCAAGGTAAAACTAAAGAAAAAAGGGCCCTAGGGGAAAAGAATATCCTGGCTAGCTAACCTGAGAGCATGGTATAGAAAGACCTCAAGACGCCTGTTCGGAACAGACAGGCTAACCCCCTAAGAAGAAGGTTTGATAATTGAAAAAATGATCTAAGTCCGGATGTACTAAACGAAAATGCAATGCACTGTCTCTTATTAGGTAATTCCACTAAATTCTATTGATAGCTACCTAAAACTATGCTAAAATAAAAATTTCTCTCTAATAGGCCACTCACTGGGAGACACTCGATGTAAATAAATATCTGTTAAATCAGCAATTATTGCTAAAAAACTATTTCTGAATTTAATAGATTACCACAACCACATAAACAAGAGGTGTATCAGATAACAGACAATCTTTCGCATTAAAAACCAGCGCCTTGGGTCAATTGGTGATCAGTTTGCTATATCTCATCATCACCCAGCCCTTTGCGTCCACTGCTGGATATAGGCCTCCCTCATTTTTGTCCATTGTGCTCCATCTTGAGCACTTTTCATCTAATTTCATGATATTTTCTTGAGATCGTCAGTCCAACAAGTAGGGGATCTTCCTCTACTTCTTTTGTCTAACCTCGGCCTCCACTCAGGCAATCTCTTCGTCCAACTTTCATCACTAAATCAGGCGACGTGTCCGGCCCAGTTTCATTTTAGTGTGGCAATTCGGGAAATTACATTGGTAACTCCTGTTCTTCGTCTTAAGTCTTCATCTCTAACTCGGTCACGAAGCGATATACTCAGCATTGCTTTATATACACAGCTTTCTATTTTCCTCTGAGCTATTTGGAGCGTTTGAGAACTTGTAGCTATCAATGTCAAAGTTTCGACACCATAGGTCATCACAGGCAACACACATTGGTAAAATGTTTTACGTCTTAAAGAAATTGGTATATCGCTTTTAAAGGTGTCTTTGGGTTTTCCATAGGTTCCCATGCTAGGTTTATTCTTCATCGTAGTTCGTATGTTTGGTTGTCTGACTGACTCTTAAGTTTTAACCTTGTTTAGGCTTGCGCCTCTTCAAGGGATGGGGGATTCTTTTTTTTGACGGAGTTGTGGGGGGTGTGAGAAAAACGTCAATTGAATGAAACGCGAGCTAAGAAGTAGAGAACTACCAAGGAAAAGAGGGAAAATAAGGTGTTTTTTTGTGTGATTGATAAGAATCGATAGAATGCACAAGAAGAAGTTGGGTTTGCCTAGCATGCAGTGTGAGGTACTTCAGGGGTTACCAGCCATACAGTAGGAACGGCTCTTTATCAGCGTTTTTGGTGCGCAGTTTATCTGCGATAATAGATGGGGAAAGATTCAAGAATATCAAAATACTCCTCAGGAAGTTCGGGTCCAGCGTTGTGTAGAAGTTTAGCTGAAGGGAATGAAACTTTTTTGGCGCGATGCCTGGTGAGTATTTGCCCTCTATGCGAACAAGGTGTCTTTAATGTTTGTTTTGCTCGGTTGTTCGAGCCAGCTATGGTTCTTAAGACATACTTCCTACTGAGGGTTAGGATTCTGTCCTTAATTGGCGTGATGTTGGTTAGTGCGTAAATGTGAGCCGATATATACAGCCAGTCTTTTCTCATGCAGAAGCGTAGGATTCTACGCTCGGTAGCAGTAATGGCGTTGAGTTCTTGGTTCCTCAGGAAGAGGTAAACGCACGCCTTATATTCGATTATCGGTCTGATAAAAGTCTTGTAGGTGTGCAACAATGTGTTAGAGGACGTTCCTCCTACTTTGCCGGCCAGCACTTTCAGGAGGTTGAGCTTTTTTCTCATCCTGTCGAGAGATTCTTGGACGTCAGCCTTCCAATTGCGAGTTCTCGTAAAACGAACTCCCAAGTAGAGAACTGAGTTCCTGAGAATAAGGTCCTCTCCCAAAAGTGTCACCCGGCCCTGGAGGCCGCTTGGTTGTCTCTTGTCATCTTTATTTCGTGTTTATGATTTCGTGTATTTCTCACCAACTCTACTTCGTTGACTCCAATATTGATATTTCCGCTAGGTACTAGGTTTGTCATAAATTTTGTTTTGGAGATGTTTATTTTAAGACCCACACTGGCACACACTAACTGACGTTCATGTAGCATTGTACATATCTCCTTGAGGTTATCCGAGAACAAAACTATGTGGTCTACGAATTTCAAATTTGTTAATCTTCTACCGTCAATGTTCAGGTCTTTCTCTTCCCAGTTAAGTTGTTTACAAGCATATTCTAGTACTGCGGTAAACAGTTTAGGCGATAACGTATCACCCTGTCGGACTCCTCTGCCGATTGGGATATGATCCGTGTTTTCATGTAGTTTCACCTACATAGTTGCGTTTTTGTATGTATTGTAAATTAACCTTGTATACCGGTAGTCAATGCGGCATGTTTGTAGTACTTCTAGGATTTTGTCAAATTCTACCGTGTCAAAGGCCTTATGGAGACCTAAAAAAGCCAGAACGAGTGGTCGATTGCATTCGATAGTATTTTCTATTACCGATTTAATGCTCTGTCGGTGATCATTTGTTCCAAATCCGATACGAAATCCCGCTTGCTCTATTGGCTGGTAGAAATCAAGTTTTTTCCCAAGACTATTCGTTACTATTCTTATAAAGAGTTTGTATAGGTGACTAAGAAGATTTATAGATCTGTAATTTTCTAATTCATGAGGATCTCCTTTTTTGTACAATAGAATTACCTCAGCATTGTGCCATTTGTCGACTATATTACTGTCCAAAAGGCACATGTTAAAAGGTTTTTTATTTTCTTAAGTAGGCAAGTGCCTCCAATTTTGATTGCATCAGTAACTACACAATCTTCGTCTGGAGATTTGTTATTCTTAGGGTCTATCTCATAGGATCTAATAATTGTATGAGAGGCTATAAACTGATGAGTTAGTACACGTTTGGGTTATTAACTGAGATGCGGTTTATTTTTATGCTTGAGATCAACGCTGTTTTAAAGTTCAAGCATATTTGAGATCAACTTCAGAATGTGTCAAATACACATGTAACACCTCAAAGTTCTTCAGCTGGTAGGTTAACTACTGTCCCAAATTTGGATGCAAATTAACAAATATGTGCTATATTAAACAGTTTGCTGGAAAGTAAGCAAATACGGTGCCAAACTATAATTGAAGCTTACACCGCGAATTTAATGTTACAAGTTATATGTCATTAGTAAGGTTTCCATCGTTCGAGAAACTTTAGAATGACTACATTATTGGCGCAAAACAGATGCACCGATAATAATTTTTAATTTTGTTTAAACACTTTATATTAGTATCTCTATTTTTGGCGAGCAGTCTGCTAAATATAATATTCCAAACACATAAAAATAAAACAGTACGTGTTGCTCTAATAACAATCTCACTACAAGAGAACAAATTGATTTCCTTATATACTTTGTAGTATAACAAAATATTCAATCCGTGGAATAATAGGAGATCAGTTGTTATATAAAATGACTCGTGTTGCTTACTCATTTCCTGATGTTTTTTCAATTTGCCACGTACTGTTGTGGGATGCAAGTCGCGGATCCGAGAAAACTTTCAAAATGAAAATTGAAGTACGGCAGGTTAAGGTTTTCAGAGTCGGCACGAGCTGAATGAACAAGTACGCGAAAATCGGGAAATGGCAAATTTGAGTTATATTGGCGACAGCTTCGCGAAAAGTTTTTCAGTAACTTACTACTTTTTTATTTGACAAAGAATTCAAAGATTTGTACGTTACTGAATAAATTTTTTTTTGTCTGATGTACAGATATAGTGATCTGATGAAGAAAACAAAAAGGAATCAAATAATATTTTAGAACGACTAAACATTTTAGACCGAATGTTTGAAATGATTCTAGTAATTTTATTTGTTGTCGCTCTAAATAGTACTGTGATGAATATTGCAAAGTTCTTATGTTCTTTAAAACTTTCACTTTTCTAAAAAATTGTTTTCGTTTCGGAATGTTTTTTAGTGTTTTATATTTGGTTTGCTTCTCATAAAGTGACCAAAAATTCAAATTTTCTACGTTTTTCGGTGTACAACACTTTTATTTATTTATTTATCTAAGATTAACCAAGATATTTTCAGTTATCAGTAATAATCGGTAATATCAGTAATAATATGTATTGTCGCAGTAGTCTGACTTTCAATTTTAAATTTAAATTTAGCGATTCTTTACAGCTAACTTTTAATCGTTTCTTGCACTCCTTACGACATTTTTTTACTATTTCAAGAGTCTTCATTCAAATGATAGCAATAATAAACGTTATTTAAAAACTAAACAAAAACAAAAAAAATTAAAAGGAATACCATCATTATCATCATCAACCTGTATGCGTCCACTGCTGGTCATAGGTGTCCCTCAGCTCAGTCTCAGTCTGGTGCAGCTTGCATCCAGTTATTGCTAACACGCTTCAGGTCGTCCGTCCATTTAGTTAGTGGGCGTCCTTCTTCTTCTGTGGAACGACCGAGATAAATGGAGACTGGAAATTAGAAGACGGCGTAGAACGTTATAAATAAACTGATTGATTGATTGAACTAAATTCTTATGCAAAACGGAACAAAAAAAAAAACAGTCTGAACCATATTTTCGTTTGATTTGACAAACTTTTATTCCGTAGTAGCGGTTGTAACTTTCTTGTTATAGATTTATCTCTTTCCATTTTGTTTTGTATATCTGCATTCTCGTTTCTAACTTTATTTAACTGAAATACTAAGTATCGGCAACATTGCGTTCTTTTAATGTTCCCTGTATCGGATTTTATATCATTGGCATAACGTTTTCCATTTGTGAGATACTCAGTTTTCTTGGTATTATTTCTTCTTCGGTATTCTTTTTTGTGTATTGGCTTCTTTTGTACCCTCTGCATTTATCGACAATATGTCTCTCTTCACTGCTACAACATCATCCTTTAACATAATTTGATTCCTGGTGGTTTTTGTCTGTGTTAGTATTTTCGCTTACTACGTGTTTATTTCAAGCACAATCTTCTTAGCCGCTATTTTCTATGTTCATTAAGTGGCGATAAATTGGTTTATTCAAAGTTAAAACATTCCATGTACCGAAAACGTAGTGCAGATTTCTTTTCCTGAGTCATAGATGTTAAAACTACCCCAATCGAGGATTGTGTATAAGTCTCGCACTAGTTGTTTCTTTAACGGGAATGGATAATTGGCCCGTTATCCAACTTTCTCGCTTTATCCGGGTTTGAGACCTGCAGGGACATTGTGAGCTACTCAATACACCAACGAGTACTAAAGGGGGATAGTTCACACTCAATTTTTAATTTAAACCGTGTATCAAATGTACCAAAATGGAGATAAATATTTAAACTCGAGCACAATTCAAAATTTTATTAATATTCTGTAATTTAAAATTTTCTATGAGTTCCGCAGCCATTTCCGACGCCATTAATCTTCCAAAAACAGTTTGCATTTAAGCGTAAAAAGTTACCCGAAGAATAAAAAACAACACAAATTCCCTAGCAAACGTCGACTCGGAAGAAGGCAGTTAAATGCATAATTAGCGACCTCTTACCCTTCAGAACATCCAATAATGTCCACAGTTAAAGCTCATAAGCTACGAGGATGCCGTTTTCTCGCTGAAACAAAAGCTTCAGGAAACTGGGGCGCACATATAGACATTAGGCAAGCAAGGGAAAGCCCAGATGTTATTAAGCGACACAAAAGATTACCGGGAATTTTGAGTGATAAATTGCCTGAAATATCCACATATTAAGCTTGCTATAAGGGAAAAAGTATCTCCAATGTGAACAAAAATATACTAGACATATGGATTGTTTCGACGAGTGATGTGGAGTATATTGCCAAAACGAATATTCGGTGTTCAGATTTCAAATACGAGGGGCTTAGTATAAGCTCCAGACAGCATTTTGATAATACCTATCTGAGACACAGTGACAAGCAACAATATTATAAGGAATACCAGACGGAATAAAGTTTTTAAAATGCATATAAACGGGTCTTCATTTAGAAAATATTTTAGTGGGTTTATCTGGATGTCTATGTTGCACTTATTTTTGTTTAATCTTGAAAAACCTTAAAAAAGCTTAAGTCACAAATAAGTATTTTTTCAGGGAGGGCAGAAAACTTGTACCTTTGCTCTGAAAAAGAATAATAAGTTCTAATCAATGTTATGCAATAGTATTGGTTCCAAACATTAGATTAAAAAGCTCATTTCACTTTAAGTAGCTAATAAAATCTGTTGGATTGATGTTTTGTGATGTTCCTAAAAAATGAATCAGTGTTCCCAGGACAATATTAACAACTTGAGTACAGTTTAGCCTCGAAAATCACTTTCTGTTCCTCTGTTCACATGTAGAATATGGAGTTTTGAGTTTTAAGATCATTAATACAAAAGTTATAAAGCCCAATTTGTCTCGCGTAATAAGCTTCTTGAATTGGACTTTTCGGTAATAGATAAACTTGTTGAAGATCTGATAGCAAAAGCTAACAGATGTAGATGTGCTTTTTCAGCAGACTGTGTTGGTGTACTTTTAATTTTTTCTTTGATGAGGCAGCACGTACTGCAAGTATCGGAGGCGCGTGACTTAAAACCTATGTTAAACTTGTTTACAAAAATTCGTACTAAACATGCTGCATTTCACTTTTTACTCCTCTTCACACTGATTATTATACATTTTTTATGTACTCTGGGAACCTTTCCTTCTTCAGATAGTTCATATTTTTAGCAGTATCACCTTTTTCTTTTCTCTTCAACAGCAAACCCAAAATTTACTTTTTGGCTGTTTTTTATTTTAGTTTCTCCAAGATTATCAACAGGACAAAAAAACTTTAAACATTTATAAGTTTTAGCAACAAACACAGTTAGAAAAAAGTACTGTATTGAGTACTTTCGCTCAGGTCCAGGTTTTTTCTTTTTGTTTTTATTTACTGATCTAGGCCTCTACCTTTTGATTTATGTTATATGAATCAGACTGGTAATTATATTGTCTTGTCTTTTCTTATCTGGAACTTTATAAAACTCTTCTTTGAAAGCTTTGACCTAATTAGGCCTTATATTAATGCACATGGAGCGTTTATTATAGTGACAGATGGAGCGCTCGTCTTGTTTGGTTGAAATACGCTGGTTTGGACCATTATAGTAAAAATACGTCGTTTTGCATATAAAGGTGGTTTTTAACATGCTTTTACCATTCGAATTTTTTTTGCATTTTCTTTTAAATGTTGTGATTTTACTTGTTTCTCTTCCTGTTTAATTTTTCCCATAAGCCCTTTACATATGGTATTGTTGTTATCTTTGAATGCCTTCTTGTAAGTGTTTCTGGATTGCTTGTGGTGTTTTAATTTATCCTTTCTTTAATCTTGTGAAAATGCTTGTTTATAAATGACAATGGATAGTCATTTTTTGTCAGAACCTTTGTTGGCAGGATTTTTCCTACTGCCATGTATTTTCGTTAGAGCAGGTGTTTTGGGCATTATCATAAATGATTTGATAATTTTTTTTTGATGCCTATGTTGTGGTTTGAGTGGTAATTAATATATCTGTTGATGTGGGTTGCTTTTCTGTAAACTTTGGTGTCATATCCTGGATCCTGTTTTATAATTAACACATCCAGAAAACTAAGTTATTTGTTGTTTCCTTTTTTCATTGCGAATTTAATTGATTCCTCTGTATTGTTGATGTTCATCAGGAATTTACGCAATCTTCTGGTCCACGATGGAGATAAACAATAAAAAATCATTAATTAAATTTACCATGGAAAAACAAAACAACAATTCGTTTCTTTTTCTGGATGTGGTAATCAAAAAAGAAGACACATAATATGCAACCAAAGTTTACAGAAAACCAACCCACGCCAACAAATATTTAAATTATCACTCAAACTACAACGTTAACCGTAAAGAGAAAAACCTGTTAACAAAGTTTTTGGCAAAATTTGACTACCGATTGTCATTTATAAACAAGAAATTTCACAGGATAGAAGCAAGAAAACAAAAAAAAACTTACAATGATTCCATCAGATCATCATTATTGAAAAACGTCTATAAAGTAGTTGCAACGAGCCATATAAAGAGGTCAGATGACCTTAAATTACATAATTTGAGTAAAAAATTGGGTAAAAAACGTTATAATTATTGAGACACTACATCGATGATATCGGAATACGTTTAAGGAAATTAAGTTCGCTTTTTGAGGGAATATTTTATGTTTATTTAAGGAAATCGAAACAATATTAGTTGGTTAAAAATTTCATTATATTCAATTGTGGCTTAATGCCATTTAAACATAAGATTTAACTTAGAGATGCCACAAGAAACCAGTTTCAGAACATTTTGGAATCATTAAAACTGTGTTAAGCATTAAAAGATCTTTACGTGACATTTAAGTGATCAAACCTACCAAATTAAAGAAAAATATAATATTAAATATTTTATAGTTCGTCAAAATTTCACTCTTTTTCTGGATTTTTCTAATAAAAATTATCTTCCTTTCAGGTACGTTTCTCTACTATAACCTGTGCCTTTAGCACTAACCTGTGAAACTGTAAGTACTGCAAGGATTTATTTAAGGTTTTATAATTTTGTAGAAATTCGATATTATTTTTGGTAAAAAGTTTACACAGTTGGTAGAAGTTAAGTAAAAAGAAATAATAGTATCAACTGATAAATTTGTCAGGCATAAATGCGATGTATCACAACCATTATTGAAATTTATACCACATATTCAAGCTCTTTACTAGGTTAGTTACATCAAGATTGGAGAAAAATTAGATTTCTACCAACCGGGAGAGCAGGCAGGATTTAGTTCAAATTATGGTACCAATGATCACCTCCATACAGTAAAGCCACTCATTGAAAAATCTATAGAATACAACAAACCTCTTGTCCTCACTTTCATAGATTTTCATCAAGGGTTCATCACAATCAAAATAGACAGCCTTAGGTATAGTGAACTTATTTACAATATTTACAAAAATGCCATCATGATAGACGATAAAATAGACCAATAAAAATAATACGTGGGATAAGGCAAGGAGATACATTGTCACCGAAATTATTCATAACGGCAGTAGAGTATGCCTTTAAGATGGTCAGTTGGGACCAACAAGGAGTAACATAGACGGCGAAAAGCTTAACCATCTCGGTTTCGGAGATGACATTGTCCTAATCACAGATAATTTAGGATAGGCCACAGATATGTTAAAAGAATTGGACTTTGCATGTTCGAAGGTAGGAATCAGAATGAACTTGGCCAAAACTAAGTTTATGATAAATATGGTCCTCAATAACCATTTAACTATTCCAAGACAAAGTGGTAGAACTGCTGAAGAAATATACGTATTTCAGTCATGAAATAAGAATCAGCAGGGGTAACCAAACATGCGAATCCAAAGAGGAATTACTTTAACGTGGGCAGCCTATGGAAAACTGCGATACACACTTAGATTCAACATACCCATTAGACTCAAAAGAAAAGTATTTGGTCAATGCATATTATCGGTCATGACCTATGGGGTGAAAACTGTGACTCTAACCAAAACTACGGCTTCGATATTGAGAGCTGCACAAAGATAAATGGAACGGTCTTTGCTGGGAGTGACGTTTGACGTTGCAGTACCGAATCAGAAACAAAGATCTGGTATCAGCATCACGTCATCTACTGGCAAACTGTATGAAAGAGTTCTGAAAGCCAGAATAGAAAAATAAGCCACAGAGATCGAAGAACAAAGTGGATTCCGACCAGGGAGATCTTGTGTCGACAATGTATTTACTCTCAAACACCTAATGGAAAAGAGATTAGCAAGAGGACTAGAACTTCATGCCACTTTTATAGATCTCCGTAAAGCGTTTGACTCCGTACCACTGTAGAGACTATGGACAACATTGGAAAACGCAGGTATAAATGCAGTATACATAAATGCTGTGAAAAAGCTATATCAAGATAACCAAGCTTATATTAAGGTTGGAAACCAAATTTCCAAGGGCTTCACCCAAACAAAGGGTGTCAAACAGGGCTCTTGCCTCTCCTCAACCCTATTTAAAATATATCTTGGTAATGCTTTAAAACATTGGATGAGAAAATGCAGCCCAATGGGCATACGGGTAAATGACACTCCTATATATACAATCCTCTTCGCAGACGACCAGGTAGTTCTTGCCGAGGACCTACAAGATATGACGTACATGATAAACAAACTAATAGACGAATTGAAAAAATGGGGATTAGAGGTTAATACCGAAAAGACACAATACATGAATATAGGAGGCATTGGTCAAGACATGGAAACAGAAAGCGGATTAATTAAAAACGTTGACGAGAGACGACAAAGATATAAAAAGAAAAATAGGAAAAGGAAAAAACATGATAAAACACTACATCCGATCCTGTGGAATAAAACTTTAACTAAGAAAACAAAGAAAAATATATATCAGGCTATGATTCAGCCGGTGCTGACGTATGGGTCAGAAGTGTGGGTCTTTAACAATAATATGTCACAAAAACTCCTCTCAACGGAAATGATGTACTGGAGAAGATGTTCCGGGTTAACTTTATTTGACCACATAAGAAATGAAAACATAAGAGAGAGAATGAAAGTAAAGAACGCAATAATGGATACGATCGCCGAAAAACAATTAAAATGGTATGGACACCTAAGACGGATGAACGAAGAAAGGATACCACGAAAGGTTTGGAACTGGAGACCTACACAGAGAAATAAAAGGGGAAGGCCAAGAAAGAAATGGATATCCAATGTTCATATAGAAATGGAAAATAGAGGTCTTGAAGAAGGAGACTGGGCCGATAAGAAATTATGGCGATTGCGATGCGAGAAGCGACAAAATTAAAGTTGCAAACACTCGCTATATATATATATATATATATATATATATATATATATTATATATATATATATATATATATATATATATATATATATAAACAAAGATCTGCGAAGAAAGACGAGTACTGCTGATGTTGTTGAACGCATAGCGAAACTGAAATGGAACTGGACAATGCGTGTAGTGAGAATGCACGACTCTCGATGGACCCACAAAATTACAAATTGGAGGTCAAGAGCAGACAAACGTAGTAGAGGAAGACCACCTACACGTTGGGCTGACGACATCAGGTGTATCACCAAAAATTGGCAACAAAGAACACAAAATCATAAAGAATGGAGGAGTTTAAGTTAATTCTTTGTCTTCCTTTGATATTTGCTGTTGAATTTCTTCCTTTATTTTTTGTTGAGTGTATAATTTAATTACTTGACACTATAATCTTATACTCAAACTCTTATAATGTATTTGTTGGACGACAAAACTCAAACATCTTTTCTCGAAACTCCAGTATAAAAGTTTCGGAATGGTAAACACTTCTTTCTCCTTCAAAGTTTTAAATTACAATTTTTATGTTTAATCTAATTCGTGATCCCCTAGTACTACATTTTGAATTCACATCGTATGCAAAAATTCATTGTCGAAATCACCTCGATGTCCATTACAAAACTCTAAAAGCAATCGCGTAATCAAACAAAAATCGTTACATTCGGATTCCACTTGGGTCTACGAAAAGATATTACAGTTGGATCGCAAGAAACACAAAAGTTAGAAATAATATTGACTCAGCTTCAATTGGAAATATCGTAGGAGGGTGAAGTTCTTGTTTTGATTGTATGCAGATAAAAAAGTAATATAATGGCGCCGGAGCGGTCGTGTACGTATTTCTGTTGGTTTTACTTGTCATGTAGTCGACGGTTCCAAGAGGATGACTAGTTGAAATAGCCACAACAACCCATTCTCTTTATATTTAGATATGGGCGGGCCGGAGGCGTATTGTAGACATGTTTTTCTTAACCAAGAAAGAGTTCTAAACTTTCATGCAAATTGTGGTTTATGACTACTGACTAAGCGTATGTTTAACTCTTTACTTTTTTTGTTCTCTTGCATTCGATCCGTATAAGGAATTAAAAAGTTGTTATTTTAATTGCTAACGGCCATAACTGTTCAGACTCGAGTTTTAGGAAAAAAATAAATAGATTTGTTGGTTAATCAAATTTTCTCTAAGGAGTGAAAAACAACTACAAAAGAAAGGAGTTCTTCAACAAAAACTGTGTTTAAAAATGTTACCAATCAAAATAAACAAGTTCTTTCCTTAATCGAAAATAATAAACAAATATTTGCTAATATTTTAAGAATACAAAAGAAAGCAAAATGTTCAGATATAATTTAACAAACGACGAAAATTTGATTAATATTGAGAATACAAATTCAGTTACAAATAATAGTGGGCAAAAATGGAAAATGGTTAGACACAAAAAAATGAATGGGTGTTTTGTTATAGGTAATAATGAGAACTCAGAAATCAGTGATGTCCCAAAATTTAGCCATCTCCATGTTACTAGAGTAGACCATTATACAACGGCAGAAAATCTTAAGAAGATGTTATAAAAACACTTTCTAGAAATAATATGTAGGGGAGAGGGGGGTTAGTGTGGACATAGTTAATTATTTAAAAACTCGCATTTAAATCTGCCGCCCAGTCTGTTCAGGAAGTGACTATTAACGCCACCGAACACCACGTAAAAGTTGGTTGAAATATTTTCTATAATATGGCCGCCAGTGACAGAAAGTGATTTTGTGTATTGTATCCATTTATTTCACACGGTAAGTAAAATTATACTAAAATTGAAGTTATTGAACTAATTGTATACCTAAGTTAGTGTATGGCTTCTGGAATATTTAATTACTACATTTGATATGGAATGAGATAAAATTATCATTTTTCGAAACGTCATTCCATTGTTACTGTCAAACATGGCGTTCGGGGTTAGTGTGGACAAATCATCAGCTGTCCACACTAACCCCACAAATGATTATATTTCCAAAAATCATGTGATAAAAATCGCTTTTTTGTTTCAGATGAGGACTTACAGTAGAAAAACGGCGAGAGCTGATATTGATGAAAAAGTTGTAGAGCGTGCAATAAAGGATATCGTAAGAAAAAAAGGAAGCTTGAGAAATATTGCAGAGAAATATGAATTGAAAAAAAGTATGCTTCACAAAAGAGTCATTTCGGCTAAGAGGAACCTTCAAGATGCTAATATACCCTCTGGTGATGATTCAGGTAACGAAGATGAGTTAGAAATTGTTAGCTTGAATGTTTCTGGCGTCAATATATTTCGAGGTCGCCAAATATTTTCTGATGAACAAGAACAACACATTGTCAATTATCTTAAGAAGGCGTCTCGATTACATTATGGCTTGACTTACAAGCAGGCTTGTACCCTAGCTTATGTATGGTAGTGCTCTACAAATAGAAATTCCTTCGAATTGGACTAAAAATAAGACAGCAGGAAAGGACTGGATATATTCATTTATGAAACGACATGGTGATTTATCTCTTAGAAAACCTGAAAATACAAGCATAGCACGAGATGCAGCCTGGATGGACGAGATCCAACGTGGATTTATTTTTTGATAATTACATTGGAGTTTTAGATAAATTTAAAGGAAGGCCAGAAAGGATAATAAATTTAGATGAGACAGGTATACCCACGGTCTTACCACCACCCAAACGTATAGCTGAAAAGGGAAAAAAACAAATAGGAGCTGTGGCCTCTCAAGAACGCGGTGAAAATGTTACAATGTGCGGATTTATAACAGCCACTGGACAAGCAATACCTCCAGTTTTCATATTCCCCAGGAAGAATATGAAAGACCGGTTCTTAGATGGTGCACCAATAGGGAGCATTGGTCTGGCTCATCAGTCTGGCTATATGACTGCTGAGTTATTTTTAGAAGTACTAAAGCACATAAAAATGCACTTAAGTGCTTCTAAAGAAAACTCTCTACTGATATTAATGGATAATCATTCAAGTCATATAAGTTTGGAAGCTATAAACTTAGCTAGAGAATCTGGAATTACTCTTGTATCGTTTCCGCCACATTGTAGCCACAAACTACAGCCGCTAGATGTTGCAGTATATGGTCCTTATAAAGCTGCATTACGGGTTGCAATGGGAGACTGGCTTCAAAATCATCCAGGCAGACCTATACAAATATATGATGTTGCTCAACTGTGTGGTATTGCTTTTCCTGTGGCATTTACAATGAAGAATATAATATCTGGATTCAGATCTGCTGGTTTATGGCCAATAAATCGTCTTGTATTCACCGATGAGGATTATGAAGCTGCCGAAACAACAGATAGGAATCAAGAACCACCAACAGCAATGAACCCAAGAAATCCTGAAGATCCTGAGCGAATATTAGAAGTTGCTTCAATCTCCACAAGACTGCTACCTGTAGCTCCCATTACGCTTTCACCATCAGTAGCAACTACATCAACAGCTGTAATTACTCCTGAGAGCTGCCGCCCTTTTCTAAAAGCAGATCGCTCATCAAACTCCAAAGCAAGAAAAAATAAAAAGTCGACTATTTACACGAGCACACCAGTGAAAGATCAGTTGGAAGCTGAAAAAGAGGCTAAAGATTTGAAGGAAAGACGTGCGCAAGAAAGAGCTGAAATGCGAGAAAAGAATAGAGTGAAGAAATCTCTTTCCTATGAACCAAAAAGGAGTAGGAAAGAATCTTCCTCTTCCAATTCTTCTACAGAAGTAATACTTGAATCAGAGGATGAAGGCTGGATGGAAGATGATGGTCAGGACAACGATATTTTTATGGACAAACAAATGGAGAAAAATGATTTCGTACTTGTAAAATTTATGGGTAAAAAATCGGTAACACGCTATGTTGGCCAAATCGTAGATATTCGAGATGTGGAGGTACAAATTAATTTTTTAAGGAAAAAAGTGAATAATTTCGTATTTCCCGAAGTTGAAGATGTCTCAGTTGTCGACAAGAACAATATTGTCGGAGTTTTAGAGCACCCAGTAGACACTGGCACGAAAAGGCAAGGAAGATTATTTTCATTTAATATTAATTTCAGTTCTTATAATGTATCGTAGTTTCTTTTTGTTAACATAAAGTTTTCAGTATTCCTGTATATGTTTTACTATGCGTCCACTATAACCCCATACTCTGTCCACTTTAACCCCACCACGGGGTCATTGTGGACAAATTATTGATTCCGATTTGAATCAAAATATTGATTCTATTAAGAAAGATACAAATAAAATATTCACATCGAAAGTTGAGTTGATGTTTACAGTAAATATGTGAGGTAAGTTCAGCAATAAGAATCTTATACATATTTTTTAATTTGCTAATAAGTAAAAATGGTCCACAGTAACCCCTTTCTCCCCTACGTCGTTAATGGCTAAGCATCCCAACATATATTCATCTTTTAAAGTTTTAATTTTTGAACAAAATTTCGGTAAAGCGATGGACCTTAAACTATGGCCAGTAGGCTCCTATGTAGGTAGGTTTTTTACGAAGCGCCCAACACATACGCAAATAAAGTAAAGTATGAAGAAATGGCTTTAAAACAGGAAAAAGAAAGGGATGAGTACGATCTCCTACTGTCAAATATTCAGGGACTAAATCAATAATTTAAAATGGATTGTTTATTTGCTGATTATAAGGAGTCTGATTTGAAATTTTTGAGACGTGGTCAGTACATGGCAAGTTGATTCATTATAGTTTTCCAAGTTTTAAAATTGTAAATTCTTTTAGTAGATCCCAATATAAATGTGGCGGCGTTGCAAAGTTTGGGTAAGGGATGATATGAAGGTTAGTTCCATTTTACTCGACCAGTACTGTGTTGAAAAAGACATCGAGGTATATGGGCTAAAGTGACATTATAATTTAAATCAACACACAATTTTAGTTTGCTACAGATCTCCTAAAGGTCAATTTGATGTATTTTATGAAAAACTTTTAAACTAATCAATTCATATTTTTAACAGGCGATTTTAATCTAAATTCCATGACACTAAATAATTCACACAGATATTCAAGTCTTCTAGCATCTTATAGTTTGTCACCCAGGAACTTCACACCTACAAGGTCGACTTCCACATGCGGAAATATTTTGGATCAGGTATATACAAATTGTGATGATTGTATCGGTACTGTAAATGTAAATACTGAATCGGATCACGATATATTCCTTTTGAGGTTGAATTTTATTAATCTAACTATGGCATCAGTTCGAAATACTTTCAGAGTAACACATGAAGGTGCTATAGATGCATTCAACAATCTCTTGAGTAAAGAAACATGGCAAGATGTTTATCATGCAACTGATGTTGAGAGTCTGAAGATTTTGAGATAGTCTGAAGGATTTGTATTTTTTGATTAAGGCATACCCTGAGATAAAAACTCTATATAGACAAAAAATAATATCAGCACAAAGTTCTTGTTGAGGCCACAAAGGTTCAGATTTATTTTAACAAAATCATTGAATCCTCTAACAAAAACAAAACCACATGGGCTATTATAAATGAATTTAATGGAAAACAAAAAAAAATCACAAAAATATCTGTCTAAAAATATATGATACTAGGATTGCAGATTCAGATATAATGTCAAACAAATTTAATAATCACTTTATAGATGCACTAGTAGATATAATTAGTAAAATAATTAAACCAAATTTAAATTTTCAGCATTCCAACGATTTTCTTCAAAATAGTTTATTCCTATCTTAGACATAATAAAATATAAAATTAAAAACAAAAGCATCGTGTGGTTTTAATGAAATATTAGGTATAGTAAATAGGAATATTGAGTCTTAGATTTTGACACCACTTGCTCACATTATAAATGTTTCTTTCAGTACTGGTGTTTTTCCCAGTATGCTGAAAACTTCTATTATTTCACCGGTATTACAACAAGGTGATCCTGAGTTAATGTCAAATTTTCGACCATTGTCTGTTCCATCTGTGATATCTAAGATTATTGAATATGCAATGCTAAAACAACTTTTATTATTTTTAGATATCAACCAAATTATCACAAAGCATCAACATGGATTTCGAAATAAATTTTCTACTGCACAGCCATTAACAGTTTCTATGAGTCTTAATCTCAATTGAAAATAATGAAAATCCAACTGCCACTTTTTGTGACCTCAGTCATGCTTTTGATTGTGTGCAACTCGATCTACTTCTCGATAGATTGTACATATATGGTGTTAGGGGAGTTGCCCATAGTTGTTTTGGTTCCTATCTGAAAGACCCGCGCCAAGTAGTTAGAGTAAAAAATAACTTCAAGATTTCAATGTCTGATACGATTGTTAATAAGAATGGAGTACCACAGTGCTCCATATTGGGCCCGATATTATTTATTTTGTATATTAATGAACTACCATATGTAATGCATTTGTATCAGTTTATGTGGATGCCTCAACAATGTTATATCGCGATAAATACATAAATTTTTTACAAGATAAAATAACCAACTCACTGAAGACGTTCTCTGATTGGTCCAGTAATCACTCGCATCTGTTCAATGTTCACAAAACTAAATTTTTATCATTTACATACATCCCGTTCAAATTCTACTAAACCTGATTTATGTAAGTATTTCCATCAATGGTGAGGGTATTTTGATTTGTAGTGATGTGAAGTTTTTGGAAGTGTCTTTCGACTCTCATTTATCTTTTAAGACTCATTGTTGGAATGTATGTAAAAAACTCAATTCTAAATGTTATCGATCGAGATATTTGGGTAGAATACTTAGTCTGCAACACCTTCGTCTTTTTTATTTTGCTGAGGTACAATCGACTATGAGTTACAGTATAACTGTCTGGGGTGGCTCTTCTTATATAAAGGACGTTTTCAAGGCCCAAAAGCGTATTGCCAGATGTATTCCAGGTGTTCCGTATGGTTGGTCTTGTAAAAACCTATTTAGAAATTTAAATATATTAAAAGTGTATGAAATTTACATTTTGAAATTATTGATACTAATTCATAAAAATAAAAGAAATGTTTTATGTAACAGTGATATTCACTCACAGAACACAAAAATAATAGATAGTTTGTAGTACTCTATCGACATGTAGAAATAAGTAGGAAGTCATCTACTGTCTGTGGTTTACTACTGTATAATCAACATTCTCAAAAATTTAAAAACATTAATTCAACTACTTAATCACCAAGTCAAAGAGTACCTTGTGACCATATGTCTTTATATATTAGGTAATTCATTTTCGTCCCACAAATTTTTTCCTAATATAATTTTTGTTTTCCAATAAATAAGGAAATACTACAAATCCTTAAATAATAGCCATGGAAAATTTAAATCACAATTAAAAATTTGTAGACACTAACGGTGAAACTCAGTTCTTACCAGATGGGCACAACATTTCAGCGAACATCTAAATATAAACCATGTTGAAGAAGGTTACAACATAGAAAATCAACAAAATCTACAACGTCAACTGCACAGTGAAGACCTAACAGGGGAAGAAGTGTCAAATGCTGTCAAATGTCTAAAACTCAAAGACAATAAAGCCCCAGGAATCGATTAAATCTGTTGGGAAATGTATAAAAAAGGTGGTGATCAACTTTTTACAACAATTAATAAACTTATAGTGTTTATATGGCAGAATGCATTGGTACCAGAAGAGTGGCTAAAGGGAATAATATGTCCGTTGCATAAAACGGGTGATCAACTGGAGTGTAAGAACTATAGAGGCATTACTCTGTTAGCATCTGCATATAAAATCTTCGACAATGTATTGATTGAAAGACGTAAACATTTAACAAAGGATATTGTTGGTCAATATCAATACGGATTTACTGCTGGAAAGTCAATTATACATCAAATTCAAAGAAAAGTCACTAGAATATAACATAGATACACACAATCTTTTGGTTGACTTCGAAGTAGCCTATGGTAGTGTGAAACGAATTGCATTATGTAACGTACTGATAGATTTTGTGGTCTTACCTAAGTTAGTTAAGTTGACCCAACTAACAATGCAAAACGTAAGTTCATGCGTTAGAATTGAAGGAGAAAACTCTACATTCTTTGACAATAATAAAGTTCTAAGACAGGGGGATACGCTGGCGTGTCTCCTCTTTAATATTGCATTGGAAAAGGCAATCAGATAATTAAATATTAGAATGAATGGAACTAATTTTAATAGATCGACGCAAATTCTCGCTGCAAGTATGAGAGATATGGTGCAGTGTTAAATATATGTTTATTTCTAAAAACCCCCAAAATATCCAACAGAGAATTCAAATTAACCACCATACCTCTGAGCAAGTATAAAAATTCACATATCTTGGATTGCTAGTAAACGCAACAAACACGACAAGCGAAGAAATAAAAATACACATAGCAATAGCAAACAGAACTGAATGGCGTCGAAGATACAACTTTGAATTGTATCATATATGCACCCATCCAGATATTGTGAAATTCGTTGAAGTGCAGAGACTTAGATGGGCTTGACACATTGCTAGGATGTCAGATTACGAATATACGAAGAGATTAACATTTTCAAAATCAGAGGTCACAAAAGCGGAGAACGACCACGAAGTAGATTGATTGATGATGTGGAAGAACACCTACAGATTCTAACGGTCAGAATATGGAGGAAAGTTGCCAGAAATCGATAGGAATGCTGACTTATTTGTGAGCAGGACAAGATCCCCAACAGATTGTCGAGCCACTTATGATGATGATAATTTTTATTTATGGAAGAACTTAATGTTAATGAAGTTATTTTTAAGTTACCAGTTTCCCACTTTATCGATTACTTTTTCTTGTAGCTCTTAAAAAAGAATGTAAATACATTTGAAAGCTTCCATCTTTATTGACTCCAATCGACTCTAACTGAATATTTTTTTTCCAAACGAGTCAACAAAGTACTTTTTGTTTCTTAACTTATGTTACACTTGAAATTTCCGCGGGAGCTATATGTGCTTTCTGTGGTTTTACAGGTTTGACCCCGCCTTAAATAATTATGGTTCTGAACAAAACCATTGTTTTGACGATGTTTCGGCAAGATCTCACTTGCAACTATCAAGTCAGCTAGTTCTGCTTCTCACTAGAAATAGAGATAATTTTTTCTGTGTGGACACATCGTCAACATTCAGTAGTGGATAGTTATATTAAAAAGATTTTTTAATTGTAGTAATCACGGTATAGTTGAAAAGCCATTTAATAAAATACAATCGACTTTATTTAGCATAAACTTTAGGAGCTGCGAAATCTGCATCGTTCCGAATGTACAGATTAATTCACGTGATTAAGTCGACATATGGCCGGCTTGTGTCCGTCTCGGAAGTGAAGTAGGAGCTACTACAACACACACCAACTCAAATTCTGGGAGAAGCGAATATGTTTGCATTCCTAATTGTACTTAATACATATGCAATCGCAGGGTTGGGTCCTTCTCGCTGAGTAATGCGGGCGACGAAAAAATGTCGCTCCGGTTTAATGATGTTAATCGTCTGAGTTTTATGGTGATTGAGAGGCACTTTTGGGATGAGGACATTTTTGGTGGTTTAGTTGGATTAAGGTAAAAAAAAAGGAAGTTGAGCATAGTTGAGCTTAGACAGATCTATGAACTGTACAGACGATTCTGTATAACAATATTCCCTTTCTTAGTCTAATATCTCAAAACAATCGTTACAGCGATTACCGAAGACTTAGTAAAAGGATTTGTGAGTGTACTATCCCTACAAGAGATGTTTTGTTAATGGATAAAAATGATCTAAATAAAAATTTATTTTGGCAAACGTGCAGGACTAGTTTCCACTTAAGCGTGGACCATGAATGCAAATTATTATCTCATATGTTAGATAATCTAAATGAAATCTATTATTAAAAACTTAGAATGGCTACTATGAAATCCAGATATAATTCCAGATATAAAACTAAGCTCCTTTGAAATCTTCATAAGAAATACGTTAGATGTCACCCCTAATAAACATGAAACAATTTTGAAATGGGAAATCATTTCTCAAGCAACCATTCAGACTATACAGATATTCATACTATTCAAAATAAACTGTTGTTTGCCTGGCCGGTTCAGCGTTACGAAAAGAATCTTTCTGGTTTAAATATTACAAATTTATTTCACGGTAAGAGATAAAAGAGTTTTTTGTTTCATAACAACACAGAAATAGACTACATATGTTGCACTTGCTGTGTGGGCGTGACTGGAAATCTTTGGCACAGTACTCATACCGTCCTCTAGTACCTTCATGTTTAACCCGTTTTTGCAACGGTTTCAAGAATAAGTTTCTTATCTTTAAGTCACGTTAGTTTATGGTCAATAAACCTTGAGAGACTGATCTAAACTCAAAAGTGGGTTGTAATGATAGGACTACCAAAGATAATTGAAATTCTATTATAAAAATATTACCTCAATCAACCAGGAGCTTCCTATGCTTTTTGGATTACCAAAAAGCGTTTGATCGTGTCCAACACCACAAGTTAATGCAGATCCTCAAGAAAGTTGATATAGACCAAAAAGACATAAGATGCATTGAAAACTTGTACTGGCATCAAACGGCACAGTAAAAAATAGACAATTCTATATCCTAATCCATACATATAAGAAGAGGCGTTCGACAGGGATGTGTGCTTTCCCCTCTTTTATTTAACATTTATTCGGAAGCCATATTTCAAGAGTCTTTGCAGGATGCAAAGATGGGAATAAAATGAATGGAGTATTGATCAACAACATACGATATGCTGATGATGGTGTCTTAATTTGTGACAACATAGTCGATCTTCAACAACTTGTCACTATAATCCGAGAATACAGTAAGCGATTGGGATTAGAGATTAATACCAAAAAAACCAAATTTATGATCATCTCCAGAAACTTGGATGCACTTGAAAACTATACCATAACACTGAACACTAAGTAAAAGAGTGAGTAAATTTAAATACCTGGGATCGTGGCTTTTTGAAGACGGCATCGGACAGGGAAGTAAAATGTCACATTGAGTAAGCTCGACAAGCTTTCGTAAAATTCAAGAAGGTACTGACTTGTTCTGAGTTCGATCTTCAACTGAGATTAAGGTTTACTAAGTGCTACGTGTGGTCAGTGCTGCTATATGGCGTAGAGGGCTGGACACTCAAAACGAGGGATATAAACAGATTAGAAGCTTTCGAAATGTGGCTCTATCGACGTATCCTAAAAATACCATGGACAGCGAAAATCACAAATATAGATGTCCTTAAAAGAATAAACCAAGAACGCCAACTTTTCGAAACCATCAAGAAAATGAAAACGGCGTATCTAGGTCACATCATGCGAAATGAAAATACCAGTTCCTCCAACTTATAATCGAGGGTAAAATTGAAGGCAAGAGAGGAATGGGACGCAAGAAAATCTCCTGGCTCGGAAATATAAGGCAATGGACAGGGATTAACGACATACAATCTCTGATACATATTGCAAGAAATAGAGAATTAATGGAAAATGTGATCGCTAACAGCCATTAGTGGATTTGCATCTGAAGAAGAAGAATCAACCATGGGAGCTTATCGTCTATGCTTCCGCCTAGCTCAGTCTCTCAAGTGTGAATTCGTCTTGTCTTAAACTATGAATTAAACTATGAATCCTTAGCTGGTAGCAAATAAAACAATTATTTATTCATATTAATTAAAAATAAAAAAATAATATCTAAGTAGCAAAAACAACTCTGCCAATGCTTTACACTAAATAAATTTGAATGATACTTATGACAAATATTTAGTAATATTCCATAAACCCAATAAACTCTGAGAGAATTCTGTAGACCATAAAATTAAGCTTAGTATATTCTTACCTTCTTTTATAAATTTAAATTATAGACAAAAAATAATATCCAACCATGTCAGAAAAGCTGATTGACAGAAAGAATGTCATAGGACGTATGTCTATGATGGAATTAGCTCTTCTGTCAACATAGAACAAAATATTTACTAGCGGACAGAAAGAGATAGGGTGAATATTTATTCTACGGAACAAAAAGAGAGAAAAAGAAAGAGAGAGGCGTCAACTACTTTTTGAAGAAAAAATGGTAAAAAAGAAATTGAAGGTAAGGAATTAATAAATTAATTAATTAATTAAAATAAAATAAATTGACAAAACAACGTCAGTAACTATAACTGGATCGTGTACATTGTTGTTCAACCATAAATATTATTAGCATTGGTAAAACGTTATAAATAAACGTATTTCATCAAAACCATGTGGAATTTTGTTAACGAGGAAAGTAAGAGAGTTTCCCATTCTACCTGCTGCACGATGGATAAATCAGTATATCCCTTACCTCAATTCAAAAATCTCCAAAATACGTAGTGCCACCATTTATTTGATTTATGTTTTATACCATAGGTAATTCTAAGTTGATGAGCATGATCAACTCCACCCATGTGACGATTGTAATCATTCACAACTGGACGATCTATATTGCATTTGGTTCCATCTTTATTTGTCCTTTTAACTGAAGTTAAAAGTCTGCTTGGTTCTACGAAAGTTAATTGCAAAGTTCACGATTTTCTTGTTTTTCCACTTAAAGGTACTTATGTTTGTGTTGGAATACTTGTAATCACAATCGTTCTTTTTAAGAGTTTTGAAAATCCTTTCTGTTCATGCGAATTGAATAAAATAGTAGTCAAATTAGATAATTTTATTTTTTTCCCAGTAAGAAGGGAAAAGTTTTTTATTTATGCCTTGATAAATATGAAAATTTGAAATATAACCCTTTTGATTGGCTTAACACTAAATTTTATATCTTCTTTACACAGGTTTTTGAGAATTATATTATTTTATCATCGACCTTCCATTGAAAAGTATCATACTTTCATCAACGGTGACCTTCGATGTTGTCTTGTAGAGAGCTTCCAAGTTCTGGTTTTGCCATAACAGGACGTAATTTGAATAGTTTATTTGTATTATTTTTTGGAATTTGCAAGTAATTTTTGCAAGAAATATTTACCAACATTCTCTTAAAGCGAGTACGTATTACATTGCTAACTAGAGGTACACCTAAATCGGGATTTCCTTTCCAGTAATGTTTCCAGTTAAGCAGTTGATAAAGAAAATAATACCAATAAAAATAAATAATTGGTTTCAGTAAGCTCTTATATTCTGTTCCTGTGGATATCATACAAATTGCTTTGGTAGCCTATGCCGCCAATTGCGGGTTCAAAAAATTTTACAAATACACTGACTGGTCTTTCAAATCCATTAAATAATTCTTCAATTACATCTGTCGACTCTAGATATTCAGGCATTCTGTTTTTAATATTGCACTTTTTCCATCTATGATCAGATTATTCTTCAATTTTGTGTCATCTATTTTTTCTTGTGATATCTTCAGTGTCTCGCTGTGAAGACATATTAGACGATTGAGCTAGGTTTGCAACTCGTTCAAATTATTGCTTTAAAGTGTTTGCCTTTATTAATATAAGAACGATGTTAACTGTTTTCTTTCCTTTCTCTCTCCATTATTTACTGTAAATTTATTTTCTAAAGTATTTGTAGGTAGCGAATCAAAACGGTTTTGTTGTCATTTATATAAGAACAATATTAGCTTGGAATATCTAAAGACAGTCTAATGTCTTGTATAATATTAACTCTCTGATCACTATTGTTTTTGAATGTATTTTCAAATGTATTTCGAAATAGCTAATCGTAATCTGTGTCACTCTCAATATCACTTTATTGTCAAACTATCCATTTGATTTATCTTTTGCTCTTGATTTTCATCATCCTGACTGTACTCCTAAAACTCTTTTCCTTGGCCTAAAATGTTTCTAAAAATTAAACATTTGTATGCTACATACATAGGTTTACATCATACATATACTTGTACTTATAGTTTTTGTGAAAAGTCGAAATCGCGGTTAACATTCAAGCGGTCAAGCAAAAGAAATTAAATGTATGTTTCTATATGTAACAAAGGAAAACAAATGGGACCCGGAAAATTCCGGAGGAATTAATTTATTAAAATCAACAGTAAAATTAACAATCAAAGTAACCAGCAAATAAACTAAATGAAATTATAACACTAGCAGAAAACAACAAGGTTTTAGGTCGACGGGAAGATCATGTACCGACGCTATAATTATAATTACACAAGTGCAAGAGAAATCATTAGAATACAACAAACCGACATATCTGTGTTTCGTGGACCTTAAGAAGGCATTTGATTGGGTCAAATTAAAGGACGTTATCCACTTATTGTATGCAAGAGAGATACCTTTGGAAATAACCAAAATAATCGAAAATATCTACAAATACAATAGAATAAAAGTTAAAGTAGAAGACGAACTAACTGAATAGAATAAAAGTTAAAGTAGAAGACGGACTAACTGGCCCCTTGAAGCTGACAATGGGTTAAGACAAGGTGAGTCCCTGAGTCCTCTATTATTGAACCTGATAATAGATGAAATAATAAAAAAAGTATATCAATACTTCTCTCTCAAGTAAAGATGACTTACAACATATGCTGCACCAATTCAAAATAACCGCCAGAAAATTTAAAATGTTACTTTCTTCAAAAAAACACTAAATGCATGGTTATAACAGAAAATTTACTAAAATGTAAATTGGAGCTGGAAGGTCAGATAGGTAATAGAACAAGTGATGAAGTTTAAATTATCTTGGCATCATATTATTTAGCTACGGAAAGCTCTAGACAAAGGTGGAAGGTCAAGTAAATAGAGCAAACAGAGTAGAATAGAGTAAGAAATAGCAGAGATGAAAAACCTTATAAAAATTGATGATAAAACACTGTGAGACAGAGCTATAAATACAGACATACGACATAGATGCAAAGTGGAGAACATGAAGGACTGGGTAAGAAATAGAAGAGTAGAATGGAACTATCATATAAGCCGAATGACATAACAGAGTAGTAAAGACGGCAAGAAACGATTCCCCAATAGGAAGACGATCAGTATGCAGACCACGAAAACGAAAGTAATGATATCTTACTGGAGGCACATTGACAAACAGATAGTCATGTCTACATAAAAATGTTACAAAGAGTTTTGAGATTTGTTCATTTGTTCAATTTGTTGTACCTTGTGGTTAAATTTTGCAGGGTCCTTATAAGTTTAAATTAACATAAATATTTTTTACTGGAATATTGTTTAAATATTCTCACTATTTTACACGATCCTAATATTAATTTCTCTAAAAATTGTAATAAGACAAATACAATGTCAATTTTTGTAGTCGTGCAATCATTTAAAACAGGAGTATATACAAACACGTAAAATTTTTCACTCATAAATCTTATCAACAATTATTATTGTCCAAAAATTTCAAGAACATTATCCCACTTTTTAGCGCCATTAATAAAAATATAAATAACGTTAGAAAGCAATGCACCCACAAGTTTTTATACCGTAACTATTAACAAACTATAATAAATAATACTCTATATAGGACGGATTATTTATTGTCTGCATATTTTTAATTAGTTTTTTTGCGTTAAAATAGAGGTAGGCAGTTATGTACCGGAACACATCAGTGGTAGTTGTTACCAACTAAAAGGACAGTACAGTAGATCAGCTGTTATCAATTTTTAAGGCTATTGGTTGAATTAAAGTTATGTGCAGATTTACGATCAATTAGGTTTTTCTTCAAGGCATATCAATATTTATATGAGCACTATGCGACATATTTGGAGCTGTAAACGACCAAGGGCAGTGGCGCAGAAGATATAATTTTGAATTGTAACAGCTCTTTGATGAGCCAGATATCATAACGTTCATTAAAACACAGCCACTTAGATGGGCTGGACACATAATACGAATGCCAGAAAATACGATTGCTCAAAAGCTAACCACAGGAACACCTGTAGGAAAAAGAAGCAAAGACCGCGAATTAGGAGGCTATATGGAGTGGAAACCGACTTACGAATATTAAAAATCAGAAGATGGCAACATGTTGCCAAAAACCGAACAGAATGGCGACGAATCTTAGAGCAGACCAAGATCCACAGAGGATTGTCGAGCCAAAGATGATGATGATGATGCATATTACATCACCATGATTGTGACTGCCCATCCAAGTTGTCATATGGCAGATGAAACTTTAACATTTCCGTTAAGACCAGGAGACGTTCTCTCTCCTGACGCCACCCGTATGTAGCTTCGTCGATTTTTAATAATTTTTAAACTGTTTGTCCTTGTGTCGTGTTGTATTAATGTATCATTTAATGTTTGTGACATTCTCCATATATTGTTGAAAAGCCCAATTTTGACGAAGTAAGTCTAAAACGATATATTACATAAACATTTTTTATCAACTTTCACAGTTAATTAATTTTTCTTCAGTTGAAAAAACGTTTCTTGGCTTATTTTAGATGCCCCTGAAGATGCTCTAGGAGCGAAAGTACTTGAGCAAGATTTAATAAAAAACTGTGCTCGACTTCTGCCTTTTATTTCATTAAAATTCATTTATAAATTACTTCTAAAATATTGTTCCGTGTATAGGTTGAAAAGCAGTGGCGAAAGTATGCAACCCTGTCTAACCCCTCTAGAAATGGTTATGTTTTGACTCACCATATCTATACTTTATGTGGCTGTTCCACTTATTCCACAATATATTCCACATTCCAATACAGATTTTTAATAGTCTAGATGTCATTAGTGTCAAGTTCTGAAAGATGTAATAGATTTATACCACGTATTCCATTTCGGAATACGTAGTATAAAATCTTATACATTATTTTTAAATTTTAATTAAATTCTAATAAAGAATTATTGATATTGTATTCAAAAGTTCAGCAGTTACAAATTTCAAATATTTATATCCACCTTTTTATCTATCTCTTTTTCTGATATAATATTTGATAACATTATTTTGCAACAAAGACTTTCTCTCCACCAGTAATTTATAGTTATTTCTTGCGTTCAGATGTCAGATAGAAGAAAACACTTAATTTTTAATACAACATACATGATCTACTTCCGAGATGGGATGCTATCAGCCTCGAAATACGATACCAGTAATAATCAGAAGAGTGCCGGAGGACAATGTCGTAAATAACTTAAGTGTTGCAGTATTCAAATATTTTATAGAAACGGACTATATTTTACTTCAAAAAGAGAAAATTTGATGTGTGGTTACGAAATAGAAAAGGCGGATGTAATAAATTGGTTTTACTAGCTTTTACAAAAAATATATACTTGAAAAATACTTTGCAGAAGTGAAAGCTTTTAAAGTAAAAAAACTTTGGTTTAAAGAAAATACTATTTGATATTTTTCGCCTGAATTTACTTCTGTTCAGTTTGTTATACCACATTGAACCAAAAGTTCGCTTAATATTAAGCGTCCTCTTCTTATTTTTGCCCTGTAAAGTTTCAAGTATCTGATCTTTTTGTTCCATCGAACATTTATTTTTTAATATATTTATTTTACTCCAACCTATTAGTTTTATACGTTTGTAGCTTCATTCATTTTTCTTTTTGTTTTGCAGTGCTATCCACAGGATTTGTCATTCCAGGACTCCTTAAATTTTCTTTATAATAATTAATTTTATTTTTCTACTCTAAACAAACGACATTTGTTTCATTCACAAATATGAAAAAAAAAACAAAAGAGTATGTTGTATCTTGGAGTTATATTAGATAAGAAGTTTGCAAGATATTCACACGTCGCAGATAATCACACGTCGCAAATTACGCCACTGAAGCAACAAGAGCTCTTTCGACTGAAGGCTTTATAGCAAAACATATACTCGTATATTTAGCTGGTTCGATGGAAGAAAACAACGCATGAAAAGGCAATAATAGAATTGCAAAAAGGGCAGCCTCGCTTGTGTATAAAAGGTGTAATGCTGTGGTTTTCCATTGCAGCCTTAAAAACAATGCTGGATCTTGTGCTCGACGTTATGTCTACAAAACGTAATTTCATAGTAAAAGTAAATATTATAAACAAGTGAAATTACAATGAAATCACACAAATTACAAGTGGATCTTTTGTTAAATTTTTCACATGCGAAAAACGATGCTATATTTTTCGCTATATCATACCTATAATTCCCAATCACAATTTCAAAATCATTACTTAAACTAACCGTTAGTAATAATTCCTCCTAATTTTATCTACTATTTTATCCCTACCCGCGAGAGATACAGACGTTCTTGGACAATGCAAAAGAAAAATCGCTCTCTTACCTATTGGTTCCCGTAGAGAACAGATGTTGTTTCTTAGCTCTCTTAAGTTTGTTCCCGTAGAAGATTGACTCTCTTGTCTCCTTTCTTAATGAACGACTACTCAAAAGAAAACAGTGTATACATGTAAATAATGCCGCGAATCCGTTACAGATAAACACTGCAAAAGATAAATTAAAACTCATCCGAGAAACCCCGCGTGTGAAACCTGCTTATATACATAAATACCGCGAGTGTATACAACAGTAATATTGGTGAGTGTTTATAAACTTAATTCAACTATTCATAAATTCTATCAAAAGACATAAAAAATAAACCCAAACGGCATAAAAGACATAAATAATAGGTTTTCTTTTATTTTGGACCTAGTTGGGAGAGGAAAATTTCTCATTTTCCCTCTCTCTGTATCCGCATCTGAGTAGGAATTTGAGTTACTTGTTCTTAAGCCAGACTTTAATGGTCTTCGGAAAAAGTTCTACATTTTTTCAAACAGAACTGCCAGCAATCTATTTTAAGCTCAAGAGTGCCTGAAGAAATGCATCAATGCCAAAATGTTTATTACCTCAGACAGTCAAGGCTCTGAAGTCTACAACTTTGGTAGTTGTAGACTTCAAGTAGGACAGTTTGGAACTACTATCAGTCCTTTAAACAACTGACAGGGTATAAAAAAGTAACTTTGTTGTGAATGCCAGGCATAAAGGAGTTATTATTAATAAGGCTGCTAATAGTATTCTAAAATAAGAATGATTGCTCCTTTTATCTGGCCAGAGTCCATACTGGCATATATCAAACTACCGTGCGACAAAACCGTGCTTATAGCCGTACTGAAAATTCTTTCCCTCAACTGCAGGTGTGCCGATGCATATACACATGCTCCCACTAAAGAGGGTGATCTGGGCGTGACGGCTGTAGCCATGCACGTCCCGGCTATCATAAGAAGGACAGTGGCGAAATTGTTTAGCTTAGTTACTGAAGCTATCGCAATACCCTCTCTCTATCATACATATCACGTATTTGGGAGAAAATGTTGAAATGAACAGAAGCAACAGCTGGTAGTTTTGAATCGTTCACACGTGAGTCAAGCCAAAAGTTGGATGCCAGCTATAGTGGTAACGGTCTGTGCCAGGGCTCTTTACAATCCGAAAGCTCTGTCTGGATTAACATTCCACCGCCCTACTGGTCGCGGAGAAATTACATCAAGGCAATTCAGCTGAGAGGAAACCTTCTACCCACATGAGAGAAGGTGGTGAATAGGATGCGAACGTAATGAGAGTTCGGCCACGTCCTTCAAATGTATCTTTAAAAAGCAGCTGAAAGAATACGGTGGATATTGAGGTAAAGCTAAGAATCAGATTCTCTTATGGTACTCTGAAAATACCTGATCTTGCCACGCAACAGAGTGATCGGATATTTGTCGCGGACGCTGCGATCAGCTGGAAAGGTCCTGTACCTTTAGGTATGGTCGCCGTCAATATAACGGCGTTATACACTGAGCCTCGATTCCTTAAGACCATGCAAACCCGATGCCCGAGAAAACTGCTTGCACAGCACCTCTTATAGTCAGAGCTTGCGAAACTTAGTGTCTATCGAATTCTAGAATCCTTAGAATTCTTAACCGTTTCATGGTTGAGCGTCCGCAATTTTGTCACTAAGGCTATTCAAGGTACCATTTACATTCATTAAGTCACTTTATAAGGTCATAGCATAAGCGGCTGATGGGAATTTTTACTTTGATTGCAAGCACCGTCTTCTTTGTTATTACAGAGGGTATAACGTTATACGTTTGTCTATAACTATACTATTTAGAATTTTATCTTTGATTGACTATCTTGATCTTAGGATTGACCTACACTAGTAAATCTTCTGTGAATTTCATTTTATATTTGTGAATGTTCTTTTTACACTTTTATATATTTTTTATTACAATTTTTCCAAGGATGAGCATTTGGTGTGCAAACGTTAGTAACTGCAGGGGGGATGGTGAATTTTCGACACGATATCTGACAAACACGGCCATAAAGAGTAACTACTGGCCTGTGATTTCAGGATTGGAACGGAGGGCAACAAATCAGTAAGAAGACGCGGAATCTATAGACGAGGGAAGTCCATCAACCGGCTATTGCTAAGTCTGCAAAATAAAAGAGGTTATGGCTCCACTATGGTAGCCTACTGGAAAAATATTATAGGCCAAAGGCAAACAAAAAGGTTATCAAAACCTATTCTTGCTGCGTAAAAATAGTCATGGAGCTTTAGAAGAACAAACTCAGAGTAATCACTATTAATTCTTAATTTAATCTTAGGTTTTTTAAGGGGGTATGTCAATGTAATATATTCTGGGACATTATAGTTATTCGTCTTCCGGGTTTGGACCGTTGTCATTTGTGAGTGACCCAAAAATGTAGCTTCTTCAGGAGAACAAAGAAAAAGAAGACAGGAAGATGGGTAGTTAGCAACGGTAACTCAGTTACTCAACGCAACCAGAGGCGAATACTAACTACCAAGATGGGCATTTGGTCACAGTAACTCAACTACTCAACGCAGCCAGAGGTGAAAACCAAATGCCAGGACGAGGGATTCACGTCCAACAGCTCAGAACACTAACGCGTCGAGAGGCGGGGAGTGAATCCGACGATTACTCCGCTACCGCTCTATTTATAGTCGCGGTGACTGTCGTGTCGGGACGTATCGGCACACTCCGTGGCGCGAACGTCAAGAAGCGCGCGCTGGCCAATCATGTGGCTGCATCGTGGTAGCGGGACCGGACGGCGGCTCTAGACTGAGATTCCAGATGGGAGACAAGTAGTATCCTTCCTCTCGATTGATATTATGTGGATTTTTTCGGATCTCTAGAGATTCGCGGATTTTCCTGGAATAAAAGAAGGGGCTCTTAGAAATAATATGGGTTTTTTCGAACAATATGGAATGACCGGTTTCTTGGCAGTGTTCTGCAACTGCAGAATGGGAGAAAAGACCTGATCGAATGCATCTTTGATGCTCTTGAATCCGAGTTTTGACGGAACGACCAGTTTCGCCAATATACACATGTCCACATGAACAAGGAATAGAATAGACACCACAGGAAGATAGGGGCGGTAATGGGTCCTTAGGAGAGGGTAGATATTGTGAGATTTTCTTGGGTGGTCGAAAAGTAGTCCTGATACCTTCTTTGCGAAGAATTTTTGCCAATCCTATCAGTGACACTTCGAATATACGGAAGAAAAGCCACAGGAGTATTACCCGAAGATTCTGAATTTGTCGTCCTAGGGTGTAAAGGGGGATGTAGATGTCGGTGTGTAATATTTTGAATTGTGGACTTGGAGTAACCGTTGGCGACAAGGGTTTTTTGCAGATGGCCAAGTTCTTCTCTAAGGTTGTCAGGTTCAGAAATCGAAAGGGCCCGATGGATGAGAGAGTTGATCACAGAATTCTTTTGTGCAGGATGGTGGTGTGATGAAGCATGTAGGTAACGATTCGTGTGAGTCTTTTTTCTATAAACAGAGTGACCCAAACGGCCATTGGGCTTGGAGGTGACTAACACATCGAGAAAGGGAAGGGACCGATTATTTTCTACTTCCATTGTGAATTTTATACTCGGATGTTGTGAGTTAAGATGATCTAGGAAGGGAGAAAGAGTATGTTGACCATGGGGCCAGATGATAAATGTATCATCAACGTAGCGGAACCAGACTTTCGGTTTTAATGGGTAAGATTCTAGGGCTAAAGACTCAAAGGCTTCCATGAAAATGTCAGCAATGACAGGGGAAAGGGAGAACCCATTGGTGTTCCAGATATTTGTTTGTAGAAATTGCCTCTAAAAGAAAAATATGTTGAAAGGAGGCATTTTTCCGCAAGATCTGCCAAAACCAAAGACTTGTTATCCCACCGCGTGTTAGGAGGGTTCTCTCTCACCGCTCTGGAACTCGATTCAGCCATGTGTTGACCTCTAATCAAATTAGAATTTTATCTTTGATTGACTATCTTGATCTTAGGATTGACCACAATAGTAAATCTTCTGTGAATTCATTTTATATTTGTGAATGTTCTTTTTACACTTTTATATATTTTCTATTACAATTTTTCCAAGGATGAGCATTTGGTGTGCAAACGTTAGTAACTGCAGGGGGGATGGTGAATATTCGACACGATATCTGACAAAACACCGGGCCACAAAGAGTAAACTACTGGCCTGTTGATTTCAGGATTGGAACGGAGGGCAACAAATCAGTAAGAAGACGCCGAATCTATAGACGAGGGTTTGGTTAAGTATAAACGAAGTCATCAACCGGCTATTGCTAAGTCTGCAAAATAAAAGAGGTTATGGCTTCACTATGGTAGCCTACTGGAAAAATATTATAGGCCATAGGCAAACAAAAAGGTTATCAAAACCTTATTCTTGCTCCGTAAAAATAGTCATGGAGCTTTAGAACACCAAACTCAGAGTAATCACTATTAATTCTTAATTTACTTATATCTTAGGTTTTTAAGTGAGTATGTCAATGTAAATATATTCTTGGACCTGTTCTATGTTTCCTCCGTCCCAGTTAATTTGGGCATGTCATGTGTACTATGATTCTTTTCTAAATACTAAGTATCACACTATTATAGAAAAATAAATAGCTACATTAGTAACAGAATCAAAGTAAAATATGTTTTAATGCAACTGAAACAAAAACCAAGTACATGACAGGCAAGACGACACCTGAAAATGAAAAAACATCGCAATACACAACTATACTATACTATTCTATCGAACTTGTGGATGCTATAGCATATTTGGGCACACAAATCAATCAAAAGAGTTCAATTGAAGAATCAGAAGAAACTACGAAGTTAATGAATTGAATGAGTTGAATAAAAGGCACAATATTGCACGATTTGTAAAACGTTCGGCTCTCTTGGCTGGGACATGTCCAGAGACAAACATATGTAAAAGCAACAAAAAAAATGTTACAATGGAAGCCGACAGGAAGACGATAGAAAGGAAGACCTAGAACATGATGTTAGAACGTCGAAGACGACCAGAAAACTAGTACCGTAGGATATTGAAGGAGAAGGTCACAAGAGAGGTCTGAATGTAATCCACAACCAGAAAGCCAGAAAGCAAAGACCCATGAGGTCAAAAGAGGAATCTTAAACTTAACTATTTTTTGACAGTGCCTAATAAAGAACTTTTGAAATAATAATACAAGAAGCAATAAATATTAAAATCTAAGTGCACTTTTTTTACGTTAAATGATTTTGTTTTTATAAATGCTTTAGTCAATGATAACTTACATTAAAAAAATCCATGCAACCTGCAATTAGTCAGTACCGCACAGCTGTAATAGTGTAAAATTTAACTGTTGCTCAATGATTTGAAATAAATTTAATATAAAAATCTTTCTATTCCGTAATATTGGAAGTATTATAATAAGTAATTTACAGTCAACAGCCATAAAGAAAAGTTTAAGATTTTTGCAAATTCAGTACGTCACAAGAACAACTATGCATGACGACATAAACTTTTCATTTCATTTGCACAAATATTTTCTCCAAACAACCTGCCAATTGGATTGGTACAAGCTTGGATCTTGTGTAGGATGGAAAGTGAGTGTCGCAGAGAACCATTACCGTCACTTCTGAGTTATCGGTTGCTGATCATATCTAGTCGAAGGCCTTGTGCATTTGCATGTCATTCGAGTGTGTCTGTCGCTCGTTGGTGGCTGTAAATCAGACGAAAGGGTATTTTTAAATTTGAAAGTAGCATATGCATGTACACTTCGTCGAAATCCGTTTTTCGCGACTTATTGGCATGTTGCATGCAATATGCGACATGCTGCGATGATTCAAAATGCGTATGGTTATAAACGAATTAATTTGGTTCGGTTAATAAAGTCGAGGTGATTAATTGGGGGATTTATATTCGTTAGTCACAGTGGATAGCCACAGAATAACATTTTCATTAGCGTTTTGTGTTATTTAAAAATTGATTCATTATTCCGATTAAATAAAGAGGAGTATTTTTATATTTAAGAATGTGAATAGGCCTGATCATATTTTTAACTTAATTTTTTAAGGCAGAGAGTTTGGCAAACGATGGTATTTGCGCAACTTACTCGTCCCTAACACAACATACCACTCAGTCAGGGAAATGTTACATGTTTTGCATAATTCACTACTTAATATTACAAAAATTAAAAGCCAAAAACAAATATATCGAAAATTACTCACTATGTACGAATTGATAAAACACTAACCACTCTATTAAAGTTATCTAGAGGACTACATCAACGATGATGGATATGAAAAGAAAAAACGTTTTTTTTCTAGAAATATGGTAACTATAATGTAAATATTTGAGCATAGTATTGTAACGAAATCTTTTGTCTACCACATAGAGTATATTATAAGGGGTTGAAAATTTGGACACAAGTTACTGGGGGACAGACAGGACAAAATAAACGATACTTATTCGAACGGTACTCAGGGTTTATTTGGAGAGCTGGGGTCGTGGATAAGTGAATGAAGCAATGGATTATATAGGGGCAACTACAAAAAATGAAACAAAGGGGTACTTATATGAATCTCATTGACAAATGGACAAACAAACACAACAAGAAGGACCTGTAGCTATTTAAAATGGACGCCGCTTTGAAGGATCCTCCTGTTGGATGAAGGAAAAAGGTTCTTCCTTTCTAAAAAAGAAACACAAAAGGGGTTAGGAGACTTTTCTAACAATATTGGATAAACAAAATTGGTTTAGAGAAATAAGTTAAAGATTTATTGTTCATTTCCACATAAACAGTAATTACGATCAAAATAATACAGATTAATACAAAAAATCAAAAAAAAAACGTGTCTACAACTTACAATGGTGCTCATAAGGAATTCCTAAAAACCAAAACAAAAACCAATGTCAAAAAATAGTAAACCTAGTTGCTAGCTGTCATATGTCAACAATACATTTTACAACAGAGAACAAATAAATATGACAGCAATGGCCACACCCTAAAATTTACAATTTTAATTATTAAAATTTAAATTGTTATGAAAGCAATTATTATTATTAGAGAAAAAAATGTCTATCGTTATTTAAAATTTAAACACAAAAAAGTTATCTGGATTTCACTATAATGCACTAAAACTTCTGAGGGTGGAAACCAGACTTACATTCCCTACTACACGAACAAAAAGGACTGCATCTATGGTATGGAACGACGACCAGGGACAAATAAAGTGAAGTTAAATTTAGCGGCACATCGGACACACCCTGGAACGGGCTTCTTAAAAAACTGGAACCGTCTTATTTACTTTTCAAATTTGTTATATTCGACGCAAATCTCTTAGAAACATAAAAATAGTGATTACTCTTACTCTTACAAAACTGACACGTTACATAGAGTATAATTCCACTAATTTCAACAAATTTTGCCGGCTCTTCAAACTATTCAAACACGTCTGTTTCAATCGCCATCTTTTCCAACCTAACTTAAGGTCAGGTGGGTCAGTTGGGTCGGGTTGGGTCTTTTCAACATAAACACCCAAAATGCTTAGGTGTTACACTTGACAGAAAGCTGAACTTTAAAGAGCATCTTACTAGACTGCTGCAAAACTCCGAACTCGTAACAACATCCTGCAAAAGCTCTGCGGCACTACATGGGGCTCCTCAGCACCCACACTTAGATCGACAGCATTAGGACTGGTATACCCCGTAGCGGAATGCTATGCACCAGTATAGATAGATAGATAGATAGTTTATTTGACTGTAAGTTACAACTAGGTTTACAGCAAGTCAAAACTAAAATTATAAATATTAAATATTACAAAAAATGAAAACAATACATTAAAAATATTTAAGACATTAAAATACTTAAAAAACGTACAATATAGACATATAATTAAAATATTAATAAATTTGGTTATGTTGCAGCTTAGGCATTCACAGATACACCCTCGTAATATTCACCTAATGTATAAGGACACATGGTCACTAGGTACTCTTTGACTTGGTTTTTAAAAGCTGTAGTTGAATTAATGTTTTTAAAATTTTGAGGAAGTTGATTATACAGTTGTAAACCACAGATAGTAGATGACTTCCTGCTTATTTCTAAATGTCGATAGGGTACTACAAACTGTCTCTTATTTCTTGTGTTGTGTGAGTGAATATCACTGTTACATAAAAAAGTTCTTTTATTTTTATGAATTAGTATCAATAATTCCAAAATGTAAATTCCATACACTGTTAATATATTCAAATCTCTAAATAGGTTTCTACAAGACCAACCATACGGAACACCTGCTATACATCTGACAATACGTTTTTGGGCCTTGAAAACGTCCTTTACACTAGAAGAACCACCCCAAACAGTTATACCGTAACTTATTGTCGATTGTACCTCAGCAAAATAAAAAAGACGAAGGTGTTGCAGACTAAGTGTTCTACCCAAATTTCTCAATTGATAACATTTAGAATTGAGTTTTTTACATACATTCCAACAATGAGTCTTAAAAGATAAATGAGAGTCGAAAGTCACTCCTAAAAACTTCACATCACTACAACTCAAAATATCCTCACCATTGATGGAAATACTTAAATCAGGTTTGGTTGAATTTGAACGTGATGTAAATGATAAAAATTTAGTTTTGTGAACATTGAACAGGAGCGACTGATTACTGGACCAATCAGAGAAGGTCTTCAGAGAGTTTGTTATTTTATCTTGTAAAAAATTTATGTCTTTATCGCGATATAGCATTGTTGAGTCATCCGCATAAACTGATACAAATGCATCAGGCATTACATGTGGTAGTTCATTAATATACAAAATAAATAATATAGGGCCCAATATTGAGCCCTGTGGTACTCCATTCTTATTAATAATCGGATCAGACATTGAAATCTTGAAGTTATTTTTCACTTTAACTATTTGGTGCCGGTCTTTCAGATAGGAAACAAACCAACTATGGGCAACTCCCCTAACACCATATCTGTACAATCTATCGAGGAGCACATCGTGTTGCACACAATCAAATGCACGACTGAGATCACAAAAAATGGCAGTTGGATTTTCACTGTTCTCAATTGAGAGTAAGACTTCATCATAAAAACTGTTAATGGCTGTGGAAGTAGAAAATTTATTTCGAAATCCATGTTGATGCTTTGTGATAATTTGGTTGATATCTAAAAATAATAAAAGTTGTTTTAGCATTGCATATTCAATAATCTTAGATATCACAGATGGAACAGACAATGGTCGAAAATTTGACATTAATTCAGGATCACCTTGTTTTAATACCGGTGAAATGATAGAAGTTTTCAGCATATTGGGAAAAACACCAGTATTGAAAGAAGCATTTATAATGTGAGTCAGTGGTGTCAAAATTTGAGACGCAATTTTCTTAATTACTATACCTGATATTTCATCAAAACCACACGATGCTTTGTTTTTAATTTTATATTTTATTATATCTAAGACATCTTCCTCTGTTACATAAGATAGGAACAAACTAGTTTGAACAAAATCATTGGAATGCTGAAAATTTAAATTTGGTTTAATTATTTTACTAATTATATCCACTGGTGCATCTATAAAGTAATCATTAAATTTGTTTGATATTATATCTGAATCTGTAATCCTAGTATCATCTATTTTTAGACAGATATTTTTGTGATTTTTTTGTTTTCCATTAAGTTCATTTATAACAGCCCATGTGGTTTTGTTTTTGTTAGAGGATTTAGAGATTTTGTTAAAATAAAATTGACTCTTTGTGGCCTCAACAAGAACTTTGTGCTGATATTTTTTTTGTCTATGTAGAGTTTTTAGCTCAGGGTAAGTCTTACTCAATATATACAAATCCTTCAGACTATCTGAAGAAGATTTTACTTCTTGTGTGACCCATGTATTTTTTTTGTTTTGGTAATGTTTGATTTTTCTAATAGGACAACTAATATTGAAATAGAACTGTAATTTATCATGAAAGGCATTATATTTACTCTCAACATCAGTTGCATGATAAACATCTTGCCATGTTTCTTTACTCAAGAGATTGTTGAATGCATCTATAGCGCCTTCATGTGTTACTCTGAAAGTATTTCGAACTGTTGTCATAGTTAGATTAATAAAATTCAATCTTAAAAGGAATATATCATGATCCGATTCAGTATTTACATTTACAGTACCTACACAATCATCACAATTTGTATATACCTGATCCAAAATATTTCCGCATGTGGAAGTCGACCTTGTAGGTGTAAAGTTCCTGGGTGACAAACCATAAGATGCTAGAAGACCAGAAAATCTGTGTGAATTATTTAGTGTCATGGAATTTACATTAAAATCGCCTGTTAAAAATATGAATTGATTTGGTTTAAAATTTGAATTTAAAATAAGGTTAAGTTTTTCATAAAATACATCAAATTTACCTTTAGGAGATCTGTAGCAAACTAAAATTGTGTGTTGATTTGAATTATAATGCCACTTCAGCCCACATACCTCAATGTCTTTTTCAACACAGTACTGATCGAGTAAAATGGAATTAACCTTCATATCATCCCTTGCCCAAACTGCAACGCCACCACATTTATATTGGGATCTACTAAAAGAATTTACAATTTTAAAATTTGGAAAATTATAATGCATCACCTCGTCATTTGCTGCCCACGTCTCAGTCATACAAAGAAATTTCAAATCAGACTCCTTATAATCAGCAAATAAACAATCCATTTTAAATTGATTTAGTCCCTGAACATTTGACAGTAGGAGATCGTACTCATCCCTTCTTTTTTCCTGTTTAAAAGTCAATTCTTCATACTTCACTTTATTTGCGTATGTGTTGAGCGCTTCATAAAAAACCTACTTACATAAGAGCCTACTGGCCATAGTTTTGGGTCCATCGCTTTACCGAAATTTTGTTCAAAAATTGAAACTTTAAAAGATGAATATATGTTGGGATGCTTAGCCGTTAACGACGTACATATTACTTCTGGAAAGTGTTTTTCTAACATCTTCTTAAGATTTTCTGCCGTTGTATGTTGGTCTACTCTAGTAACATGGAGATGGGTAAATTTTGGGACACCACTGATTTCTGAGTTCACATTATTACCTATAACAAAACGTCCATTCCTTTTTTTGTGTCTAACCATTTTCCATTCTTGCCCACTATTATTTGTAGCTGAATTTGTATTCTCAATATTTATCAAATTTTCATCGTTTGTTAAATTAATAATATCTGAACATTTTGCTTCCGTTTGTATTTTTAAAATATCAGCTGATAATTGTTTATTATTCTCGATTAAGGAAACAACTTGTTTATTTTTATTGGTAACATTTTTAAAGACAGTTTTTGTTGGGGAACTCCTTTCTTTATCAACAGCTAGACTTTCATTAACAGCAATATTTTTTGCGGGTGTAGTTTTTTTGTTTTTTGGGTATTCTTTACTGCTAGACTGTATCGGTCGTTCAAAATTGAGGTTTCTGTTAGAATTGTTTATTAAATTCATATTTTGTTGAGTAGATGGCGACTGGTCAGTTAATTTCATATATTTAAATAAATCTAGTTGTTCTTTTAGTAAATTTATCGTTATTTGCTGATTTGATATTACAATATCATTCTGATTAATAATTTTCTTTAAGCACCTGATTTCAGTTATCCTCGGATCCTCATCGTCAGCCTCTTTATCCAAGATTTCGTTTGATGGATCACTTAACCTAACACTTTCATCACAGCATATAACTGTTTCTTCGTCGATATATTTAATACATTTTAATTGCTTCAGGCAGCCACTATGTGATAACGTTCCACATTTTGCACATAACAGACCACTTTGTGCAACTTTTAGGCACTTTTTACAGCACTTAACTACCGAGTCGTAAACACGACCGTTTCTCTGAGGAGCCATCTTGGTATCCAAGTATGGATAAACAGTCCACATACTCACCGTGTTGATGTCCAACTCAACCAAGCCATGCGAACTATATCAGGCACAATCAAGGCCACGCCCACTTACTGGTCACCAGCTTTGAGTCATATAGCTCCACCACCCATCCGCCGGGAACATACCCTTGTCAGAGAATTTACAAAAATCAATACTGATCCTGAGCTCCGCTCCCATGTCGGAACTTCCGCCAGAGACATAAATAGGCTCCGTTCAAGACACCCGCCTCTAAAAACAGCAAAAAAGCTAGTAGATCAAAACTTTAATGTAGCTGAACGGTGGAGAGAACAATGGGAAAATAACGCTGCACCAGCTAACTGGAACATGCCATGTATTACAAGCAAACCTGAGGGCTTCAACCAACCGAGACGAATTTGGACCACACTCAATAGAATAAGGACGAACTGTGGCAGATGTTCCGACTCACTTTTTAGATGGGGAAAAATACAATCACCAAATTGCGACTGCGGCGCCGAAAGGCAAACAGTAAAACACATGGTAGAGGAATGCCCGATTAGATCCTATAATGGCAACCCTTCAGGTTTCCTGGCTGCTACAAAAGAGTCCATCGAATATATTTATAATCTAGATGTTTGTTTGTAGAATAATATTTTTATATTTACTGTTGTTTGTAATTTATATAATTTATATTTATATATTTATATTTATATGAACCTGTGATGTAGCCATACGCTAAATAAATAAATCCAACCTAACTTTCGACCCTCGATGTTGCATACCGGCTTACCAGTTTTCTCACCTCTCCGCCGCTCTCATAATCAAACAACCCAAAATTATTGTTTTAAATGACCTTGAATCACTTTCAGCTTTAAAAGTAATAGATACAAATAAATAAAACCATATTTTCGTCTTAATTAATAGCTGAAAATTGGAAAAATTTTCTCTTACCTCACAATGTAAACAGAATTGGGGAATAATACTTGGCCCAGGGACGTACCATAAAATTTTATACTTAAATATTAAATAGTTTAAGGAATTTTCAACATGTTACAATAAAACACATATGCTCATCGGCCCGGCTCACAGCGCATGGAGTTAATTTCTTTTTGGTCCACATGCGTAATTCCAATCAGGTGCTTTCACAGCAGAGGATGTGCATTTGTCATTACTAGACCTTGGTCGGAACGAAAAAAGAAGTGATACATAAACTATGGAAACTAAGAACTAGAAGATTGTGAATGCAAAAGTAGAGAAAAGTACCTACTCACAATATGAAGGAGGCGATTGGTTTCGATATTTACAATATACAGGGTGTTATCCCGTAATGTAATATCCGATGCTGATATAAAGTAATGACAAAGTTATTAATTACCAAAATTCATTCAAATCACAAGAAAAAAATTAAAATAAAGACTAAAAACATCAAATAAAACTCAATTAGAGTAAGAGTTCAAAATGTCTTTCGTTTTTACGAATACACAAGTTTATCCTTGTTTCTAAAGAATCAATTAATCTTCTAAACGGTTGGGGATCAGTTAAATTATCATTAAGGAAACGTTACATTTTGTCTTTTAATTTTTGACGTGAATTTACCTCTGTAGCTTAGATTTTTCCTTAACATACGACCAAACTGTGTAGTCTAAAAGACTAAAATTGCATGACCAAAAAAGCCTATGAGTCAGAGATTCAATACATCTACCAATCCATCGATTCAGAAAATAGTTGTTCAACCAATTACGACACCTTTTACCAAAGTGCGATGGAGCTATATCGTGCATAAAAAATAAAGATCTTCACTCGTTAAACGTTAAATCTTTTAATATCTCGAACAAGTGATTGTTTAAAAAGCCAAGGTACATATCACGGCCTCTTGGCTCATTGGTCTCATTATCATGGCCTTGCCCGTAAAAAGAATGCATTTTAAAAAAATTGGACTCTAACCGATAGATCGTCTGACAAGAGCTTTTGGACTTGTAATGATAAGGATGTACCTGCTGCTTTCTTAAGTATTCTCCAGGTACTTGAAGAAGACATATTTATGTATTTGTCTTGCCATATTCATTACGCTAACTGTTGGATATCGGTCAAATAAATTTAAAATAGGTTCTAGGTAAAATATTTCCTTTGTTAATTGTTCTTGGTCTACCAGAATCTATTATATTTGGTCTCACATTCGCATTTCTCGACAACGTCTTTCAACGGCTCTAAATGTTTTTCTACTTGGTAAGTTTCTTCTAAAAAACTTCTCTGCTTAACACATAAAAGCTGCACTAGAGCTTCCTAAACACTTGCCCAAGGTTAATAATATGTCGGTGTATTCAACATTTGAGTACATTTTAATTAACAATATATAATTTTACAAATAAAAAGATTTCAAAAATATAACTATTGTTGACTTAAGGTCATAACAATCAATAAATATCGGTTTCTCATGGCCAACTTATTATATAACCAATTTGTTGCATTCTGCATATACGATGACTTCAATATAACAATTGGGATCATCAGAAAGGAAGAGAAGATATTCTGTTCAATCCAGAACTTGCTGGTTTCCCCTTTTCGCATTGGGTATGTATATTGAAATAAAAAAAGAAATGAAAGCCAGCGGACTATATAAAACTGTATTTTAAAAAGCAGGGAAATTAAACCTAAATATGCATAACCAAATATACAAATATAATGAAAAAAAAATATACACAAACTTAAATTTTAGTCAATATGAAACAACACCAAAAGATAACCATTTAAGGGATAGAACAATAATGAATCAAACAAAGCGACAACTACGACGTATTTAACAACTAAAAGACAAAAAACCTACTATAGCCGCAAACGTACTATACATAAAAAGATAAAAGACAAAATAATAGTATTACAAAAAAAAACAACTCAATTACGGGTACATATGTCAACGTTAGACAAACAAATTAATAATGCAGTGCATACAACAATTAATACAACTATTAATACAAAACATACAAGAAATAAAATCGGTGTTAACATAAAATACAAAAAATATACACCACAGCAAAAAAACCGAAACAATTACAAACTGTTCAATTGACAATGTTCAACCCGCGATATAATGTCAAATATAGCACAAACAATTTCACCTTGCCAAATAATTGAATTAAGAAGAAAGGCACGAATTTGGATGTGGTTTTGTAGTTAATGAAAATCTTAAGTCTGCCATAATTGATTTCAAACCAATCAACAAGCGCATCTGTTCTCTAAGACTCAAAGGAAAATGATTTAACCTAACACTCTTCTCAATCCACACACCAACTCAAGAAGCAGCTGAAGACGACAAAGACGAATTTTATGAAATTCTAGAACAACAGTACACAACGGCACCCAGATACGACGTCCAAATCATACTGGGAGACTTCAATGCCAAACTAGGTAAAGAGGACCATCTTAGAGCGGTTATCGGCACACATAGCTTACACGATAACACTAATGGTAACGGATCAAGACTGGCGGAGTTCGCTGTAGCCAACAATATGGTAGTAAAAACTACACAATTTCAAAGAAAGAGATGGGACATTACAAGGCTCGATCTACCCGATAATGAACGCTAATATCAGTCACTGGTACAAAACAAATTGCAGACACTAGAAGAAGAAGAAACATCAACACCAGAATTTGCCGTAGACCATAAATGGAAAAACATAGTGAACGCCATAGAAAGAGCCGCAGCGGAAACTATTGGAAAAGAAAGGAATAACAAGAACAAAAACCAGTGGTTTGACCAGGAGTGCGAACAAAGCTTGCAGCAGAAAGCAGTCAAGAGGCTGGAGTTACTAACACGACCTACAACAGAGAACAGAGAAGACTACAACAGAGTAAGGGCTCAGACGAGAAGACTTTTGAGAAGAAAAAAGAAACAGTACCTGGAAGCGCTAATACAGCAACTCGAGGAGGAACATAGAACCGGGCAGTCTAGACAGTTTTATAGGGACCTAAAAACAATGAAGGGCAACACGACCAATAGCCCAAGATTTATAAAAGATGATACAGGACAATTACTTACCGACGACGAGGACATAAGTCGTCAATGGAGAAAGTATTTTAAACAACTTTTAAATACAGAAACTCCCACAACAACAGGGCAACACAGACAATACCAGTTAGCCGAACCTGAAATAGTAGAGCCCACACTAGCTGAAGTAAAGTCCGCAATTTTGTCCCTAAAAAATTATAAAACCCCAGGACCAGACGGCATATAGGCGGAACTACAAAAAAAACTGGGAGAAAAGCTACATCTTGAGATATACCATCTTATAAGAGAAGTCTGGGAAAGAGAAGAAATAACGAAACACTGGCATGAAAGTCATATAATACCTATCCACAAGAAGGGAGACAAACAAATATGTCACAATTATAGAGGAATATCGTTAGTCAATACAACGTACAAAATTTTATCCACAATATTATTTAGAAGACTAACTCCATACGCAGAGGAAATAATAGGTGACTATAAAAGTGGATTCAGACCGGGAAGGTCGACCATAGATCAGATTTTCGTCCTGCGCCAAGTGTTGGAAAAAAATCTGGGAATTCAATCGCGACGTACACCAAATATTCGTGGACTTTAAACAAGCCTACGATTCTGTTAGCAGAGAGGCATTGTGGAGGACCATGGTAGAATTGGGAGTACCTGGAAAGCTGGTACGATTAGCACAGGTGAGCACGGAGAACGCTTCCGCACGGATCAGAATTGGCAACACCACGTCGGAGGAATTCCACATTGACACCGGGCTTAGACAAGGAGATCCTCTCGCTCCCCTGCTGTTTAACTTCGCACTGGAACATGCAGTAAGGAAAGATCAGCCACAATAATTGACAAACGGATTTGCCGCACAAGGATCAAAAATACTATTGGCCTTTGCGGATGACGTGGACACAATAGCACAATCCACCAGAGCTGCAAAAGAAGTTTTCACCCTATTCGAGACCGGAACCAAAGAAATTGGTCTTAAGGTAAACGAGGATAAGACCAAGTACATGGTAGTTACGAAGAACCCAAGACCAAGGGTTAGGCAAAACGTAACATTTAACGAATATAACTTCGAAGTCGTCAAAGAGTTTAAGTATCTGGGAGCGATCATAACATCTGAAAACAAATATGAAAATGACGTGGCAGCCAGGATAATAGCAGGAAACAGGACATATTAATCTCTAATGACCATCCTTATATTAAAAATACTCTCAAGATCAGCAAAAATAAGAGTATACAAGATAATAATTCGACCCACAATAACGTATGGAAGCGAGACATGGACGCTGAACCAGCGGGAAACGACCAAATTTCTGGTTCTTGAAAGAAAGATACTGCGGACTATCTATGAACCCTGTAGAGAAGAAACAACAGGAGAGTGGAGAAGAAGACACAATAATGAACTCCAGACAATATATGGAGATGAAAACATAGTCCGCTACATTAAAGCAAACCTAATAAGATGGGCGGGCCAAGTCCTAAGGTCAAATAACGAAAGACTTCTGAACACCACATTCTGGGAAAGGCCCGATGGCAGAAGGTCAGTTGGCCGCCTAAGAAAGAGATGGAAGGACGCAGTGGCCAGTGATCTACGTAAAATGGGAGTGCAGCAGTGGGAAATAGCTGCTCAGGACCGACAACAATGGAGGGAAATAGTAAACGCGGCCTAGACTCACCAAGAGTTGTATAGCCAAATGAAGAAGATGATGAAATAATTGAATTATAATCTATCGATTCTACACAGTAAACGTACGTGCTGTAATGGTTTATATAAGTTATACTTTACCCCGTGAAAAGATAGCACCCTGGCAAAAAGATGTCTTCACCGACGAACAGGAACCACCAAGTTGATCATGGACAATCCACCCCAACTTCATTTCACGACTCTTTGAGTCGCCAGACCGATACGAAGTGTCGCAGGTACCTTTCACCCACACACATACACATCTGTATGATTTGAAAGATAAAACTCAACTCTTTGTCCTTTGTCATCTCGCAGATGGCCGTCTTGGAATGTTTAGCCCTGAAACCGCTGTGCCATTTTATAAGCAAATATAGTTTAAATATACGGGGAGAATCGAAACTATCAAAAAGTCTGTTAATACATTACAAATGTTTAAACACAGTTGCGAAACTGCAACACAATTATTTTTCAATTTTTATGTATCCTAGAAAGGGTGTTACCTTTTTGGAATACCGTGTATATCCCATCATCAGGCAAAGCAATAGAAACTTTGAAGGCATGAAAGAAATAAAAGTATTTTCATTTCGATTTCCACTTCGAAAATCGTTCTGTTTACTAAAACTTCCGAAATGGAATCCAAAACGTCAAAATAAACTTTTTTAAACTAAAATTGTGATTAATTTTCATTAAAAATAGTAAAAAAGTAAATTGTAATAATATTTAAACAATTTATAAGTAATAAACTTTGTAATCATTTGTATAATACTGGTTTTCAGTGTTTTATTTATATGTCTTACCTAAAAACACATCAAAACATTTCCTTTATAGTTCCAAGGAGATAAGAGAAAATCCTTTAAGTAAAACATAGTTTTTATTTACCATTAACAGGTAAAGTTCAATAAGAATTTTTATTAAACATATCTACCTACAAATTGACATCTGCAAGGGACATTTGGCTCTAAATGTCGACGTCGCGACGGGAGGCGTCTCGCTAAATTACCTCCAGCGTCTAACCGGAACAAGCAGTTTCGTTTTTATGATCCGACCAAATACATCTTGCCATGTGAAGGTATGACACGAATGTCGTAAAAATTTTGATTGAAATATAAAAATCGGACTCAGCTACCGTGTGAGGAAACGGGGTGTTGCATTTTTAATATTGCGGTCGTATAACAGTGTTGTTGAGAAGAAGAGAGCTTAGGGTTAGTTCTGAAAATAATAGAAGCTTTCAAAAGTTTACACGTTTGATTAACATCTTGCGGATGTGGTTGAATTACTTGTTCTAAAAATTTATTAAATGAAGTTGTAAATCGTAATTGTAAGCTATTAATAATAATTTCGTTTGTAGAAATTTTAGTCGGTTTCAAATAGTATATGACGTACATATTTTTCAATTTTTTTTTAAGTTTAAAGAAAATGCAAATTGCTGAAACACTGATGATCTAATAAACATATTATTTTAACTATTTCTCAAAAGTTATGAAGAACATTTTACAATACTTTAGAAGCTTTTTTAGTACTGTAAAATAGAAAATTCCGTTTCCAGTAATGCCATTGATATGTGGTGGAATAGTAACTACTTTAAAAATTAGACTATTCAAATAAATTTTAAGCCTTAACACCTTCACGGCGGTTCGGGACCCCGAGGTCCTGTACATGTCATGATCTAAAATTTTTGTAGTAATCTTTCTTGACTTTCCCAATATTCGAAAGGCGTATTTCCACTATTAGTCAACAGATGTCGATAGTTCAAAGAGCGCCTTGTGTAAAATTTCGCGGCAAATCTCATAGTAACCGAAATGAAGTTCGGGACCCGGGAGACCCTAGCCGTATTATGATAATAATTTTGATCGTAACACGGTACGTACCGCGGAGGTCTTCCGATCTTTTTAAGTTTTTTGTCAAAACTGCAGTATTGTATTGATCTTTGAAGGTAAGTTATTAGTACCTATATATTTATTTATAGTTTTTAGACAAAAATACATTCAAATTACTATGTTTTGGTTTATTTTGCAATCTAAACCATTTTAGACACAGATGTTTTTCCATTTTTTCATAATTGAATACTGTATGATTCTATTTGTAAGACACAAGGTAGAATCTATATAAAATATATATATATATATATATATATATATATATATATATATATATATATATATATATGTGTGTGTGTGTGTGTGTGTGTGTGTGTGTGTGTGTGTGTGTGTGAAGATGCTTTAGATTGTAAAATAAACTTTTAATTGTTTATTTCATTGCACTTTGCATTTTATACAAATGTATTTTTGTTCCAGTGTTTCAAAAATGAACAGAAGAGCGACCAAAATATTAAACCTAGCTCTTGAAACTGAAAAAGAAAACCAATCTTCTCAACCAAAAGTCATTGTACAGAAACTAGTAGATTATGACGAGTCACCTGTCTGTTCTGTTTTTTCGGAAGAATCTCATAATAATCCATTACAAGAGCAAAATGATATTTATTTTGGAATGGTTACAAGAGTTACTCATGAAAAAACAGTAAATCAAGACAATTATATCATGGAAGATGTGTTCGAAGAAGAAATGGAATATGACCCCTCTGAGAAGACTGCTATGTGTGAAAGAACTAATATCGAAGTATCAAGTGATAATGACGATGAGCCATTTTCTAGTGACGATTCTATAATAGATAGAAACTACATGCCGTCTTCTGAAGAAGAGTCAATTTCTGAAACAGAATCAGATTTATTTTCTGTCTCAGATGCAGGGGATCAAGATAATCAATACTCTGAGCAAAATGTCACTAACATTCAAAGTCAACAATGTGACCTATGGGGGCCTATTTTTCCGAAACTCGACCCATTTGTAACAAATTTTACACAAAAGTTAAATGTTAATATGAAAAATATCAAAGAACCGCTAGACGCTTACAGACTTTTTTTAACCGACGATGTTTTGGAACTGATTGTTAGAGAAACTAATATGTATGCAATCCAAAAATTAGATATTTCCAAGAAAAATAAGAAAAGAGTTGAATGGAATGATACCGATAAAAATGAAATTTTATCATTTTTCGCAATAATTTTAACAATGGGCTTAGTTCCTTTGCCGACACTTAGTGCTTATTGGAGTAGAGACGAAATGTTTCACAATGCATTTGTAAGTTCCATCATGCCCCGTGATAGATTTTTAACATTGCTCAAATATCTACATTTTTCCGATAACATGGTTGCCAGTGAAAATAGGCTCTGCAAAGTAAAACCATTGCTCGATATACTGCTGGAAAACTTTAAGTCTGTCTTGACACCTGGCCAAGAGATTATAATAGATGAAAGCATGATTCCTTGGAGAGGCAGATTGTTATTCAAACAATACATTCCGAATAAAACACATAAATATGGAATCAAACTATACAAATTATGTACAGTAGATGGGTATACGCACAATGTGATAGTTTATGCAGGTAAAAACTGCGATCCGGTTAATATTAGCAGTAACAGTCATTCAGAAGACATTGTACTAAAATTAATTTTAAGTTTAGACCAGAAGGAGGGCAGAACCTTATACGCTGATAATTTCTATTCCAGCATTCCTTTAGTGAAGGAATTGTATCAAAGAAATATTAAATACTGCGGAACACTTCGATCTAATAGAAAAGGGATTCCAAAATCTTTTGAAAGAAAGATGAAAAAATCTGAGGTGTATGGAGAAGAAAGTGGGAATTTAAGAATAATAAAGTGGATAGATAAGAGACCAGTTTTGATGATCACATCTGATGCCACACATGAGGCGATTCTTGTAGAAACTGGTAAAAAAGATAGAAAAGGGAATGAAATAAAAAAACCAAAATGTATTACTGATTACAATAAAGCTAAAAAAGGTGTGGATATAAGTGATCAAATGTCCGCCTATTTTACGGTTTTGAGGAAATCGCTAAAATGGTATCGAAAGCTTTGTTTCGAGTTGCTTTTTGGAACGTGTGTTGTAAATGCATGGGTTGTTTTTCAGTTAGCCACAGGAAAAAAGTTGTCTATGATGCAATTTAGAAGGCAATTAGCTCGGTCGTTAGTTACTACGGATACTGGAGATAAAATAAATAAAACACCAAAACGAAAAATCCATACATTTGTAAAACCGGAGGGTAAAGGACGCAAACCAAGAAAAAAGTGTGTAGGATGTTATACAATGTTACGGAAATCACTTTCAAGTCGAGAAGCGGATAAGAAAGTTAGAAAAGTAATCAGCTATTGCGCTGATTGTACAGGTCAGCCAGGATACTGTTTACCTTGTTTCAACGAAAATCATGTAAATTAATTTTTAATGCATATTTGTTAATTTTGTCCAAGTATTTCTTTTATAAATAAAATACACATTTTTCTTTTAAAAATTAGTCTTATTTTTTATTAGTCTTAAAATTAGTCATATTTTTTATTATATTTATTTCCTGATAAAACCTTGTATTTAATACAGAATTGTCGACATTTATTTCACATATTAGATTTTTAAGAATATTTGTTTATATGAAAAAAACAATGTTAAAAAACGGCACTATTAGGGACGCCGGAGGCCCGAATCGTATATGAATACAATCTTGATACAGGACGCCCGGGGCCCGAATCGTATTGTAATACTTTCAGTGGAAATAACACCCGTCGTGAATGTGTTAAGTTAGTTCTGAGTTTATAAAGTTTGAATAAAATCTTAACAATACTGTAATTGTGACGTTCATATAAAACAGCATTTACAAGAAGAATTTGACCAAATTTATAACAAATCAAATCTATTCCAGGATGGGACTAATCGGGGAACCCATAGGTGTTCGAAAAATTTGGGAGTAAAATTTTTCATTGAAACTGAAATAAGTGTTATAAAAAATGAACCTGAGAATTAGTAGAAAATTACCTTTAGATAATGTGTAGTCATTTATAAAGCTCCAATTTGATTCTATAATGTTCGTGACCATATTAAGTGGAATATTTGTAAATAAAGAAACCACATTCAAAATTCAAAGAAATCAAAACATAATCTTTTGGCAACTGCATTCCCCTAACAGCATTGACAAAGGTCTTCTCCTAAACTTTATTGTTTGTCTAAAATCCACAAATTGGACGTTCCTCTCAGGTTTATTGTAAGTTCTTTAAAGTCCACTACGTATAACATTTCTAAATTTCTTGCTGATATATTAAATGATGCCTTTCCGTATCGCAACAATTATAATTCTAAGGACACATTTACATTTGTCAATGCTGTTAGGGGAATGCTAGACAAAGGTAAATGTGTCCTTAGAATTATAATTGTTGCGATACTCAAAGGAAATTTAGAAATGTTATACGTAGTGGACTTTAAAGAACTTACAATAAGCCTGAGAGGAACGTCCAATTTGTGGATTTTAGGCAAACAATAAAGTTTAGGAGAAGACCTTTGTCAATGCTGTTAGGGGAATGCAGCTGCCAAAAGATTATGTTTTGATTTCTTTATTTACAAATATTCCACTTAATATGGTCACGAACATAGAATCAAATTGGAACCTTATAAAAGTCTACACGACATTATCTAAAGGTAATTTTCTACTAATTCTAAGGTTCATTTTTAATAACACTTATTTGAGTTTCAATGAAAAATTTTACTCCCAAATTTTTGGAACACCTATGGGTTCCCCGATTAGTCCGATCCTTGCTACTATTGTAACTGAGCATCTCTTAGACAATGTGATCACGCAATTGCCTTTCGAATTACCTTTTATATATAAATATGTCGATGATATCATATGTGCAGTTCCATCTTATCACATCAATACCACATTAAACATCTTTAGTTCATTTAATGAACATCTTCAGTTTACAATTGAAACCGAGACAGATCTTAGTATACCATTTTTAGACACAATGGTAATAAGAACAAATGACAATATTCTGACGTTGGATTGGTACCAAAAGCCAACAGCACCGGACAGGTATATGAATTACTTTTCAAACCACACCACTCGTCAAAAATATAATAGAATATTGGAGATGAAAAACAGGGTAATGTCCATTGTTGGTGATAATTTATTACTAAAAAATCTGGACATATTATACAAAATTTTTCGAAACAACGGCTATCCTAAACATATTTTAAAAAAATTCATTTACAGCAGTAATTTCTATGATGGTCCTGTCCTTGATTCCAACAATAAGTCAATCAAATATAAAAAACTCCCCTTTATCAACGGTCTAACTCATTCAGTTATATCCATATTTAAAGATGTTTCCAATATTAATATAGCTAAATACAATACCATAAATAGCAAACAACTTTTTTCCAAAATTAAAGACCCAGTACCAACCTTATATAGAAGTAATGTGGTATATGAAATACCGTGTCTAGGATGTGAAAAAGCTACATTGGCCATACAACGCAGTGGCTAAAACAACCTATCACATAGCATAAAAGTGATTGCCGCGTAGGAAAAAATACTTGTGCAGTAGTCGAGCATTATAAATACACCTGTCATGTGTTAGACTACAACAATGCTCGTATTTTGGCACAGACTGAAAATTACAAAAGCAGGTTATTTTTGGAGATGTACCACATCAACAAAAATAAACAAACTTTAAATTATAAAACAGACACGGGGCAATTAAGCAACATATATAGCAATATATTGAACAAAATTTAAAACTCACTCACCTTAATGATTAATCATACTCACTAGCCTTAATGATTAATTAAAGAAATAATATTACTCTAATGTTTTCTTACATTGTTATTTTTTGCATTTGAAATAAATTTTAGTTGTTTCCATCTTATTTATTGGATATACATATACATCAACAAAAATGTTATTTTAATGTCAATTTTATTTATGTGTGAAATCTTTTAATTTCTGTAAGCATTGTAAATCTAAGTGTATGTCAGTTTTTAAAATGTTTGTTTTTTACAGTTACTCCCGATGAAGCTATTAAATAAATGGCGAATATTGAGCTTTAGAAAAAACAAAGATTTTTATTTAATATAGACCACATACCCGATATTTCCAAATTACTTATAAATTGGTTTTGTTTTCGAAATAATCACGCTAAATATAGCTAAATATAGCTATATATATATATATATATATATATATATATATATATATATATAAGAAAAAAGAAGTACTTGTGACTCGTTTGGAAAAAATATAACACTGTTTTTGATGGGTTGGAGTCAATAAAAGGGGCTATTTGTTGACTATTTTTTACTCGAGCTTTCAATTGTGATTACAATTTTTATCAAGAGCTTCTAAAAAATACAAAATGTCTTACAAAGTTGAACTAGAAATAAAAAATTTTTTGTTAACTCACCAAATAAAATTAGTTTTTTATATAAAACTACTGCTTACATAATAGATACAAAAAATATTAATAAAAAAATGTCTTATTCTAACAAATGTTTCTCTGAAAAATTTAGATGAAGTTTCTTAAGAAAAAAAAAATTGAAATTATAAACAAATATAGAATAGCTACAACCAGCCTAAAACGTCATAAATACTAACTTAAAAATTTTTATTTTTGACATATTGTCAAAAATAAAATTTTGTTTAAAAAATTCTTCTTTGTTTAGTAACAAAAAAGAAGAAGATTTATTCACCATTGATAAATGCCCGGAAAAATGTAACAAATACATGGAAAATTCAAAATGTGATATTTTACTGACTGCATAAATTAAATAGAAATTATATAATTATAAATTTTGCTTAAATTTTGAATTTCTGACCTTTTGTTTAAATTATTATCACTTTTGCTAATACAAACCATTTCCAAAAAAGTTCTTTTAAATTTATTACTTTCATTACATAAAATTTTAATATTATCAAAATCCATAATATGGTCTTTGTCTATTACATGCTCTGCCAAAGCACAAGATGGTTTCTTAATTAAGAAACTTAATTAAATTAAATTAAATTTCTTGTAGAATTAAGAAACCATCTTGTGCTTTGGCAGAGCATGTAATAGACAAAGACCATATTATGGATTTTGATAATATTAAAATTTTATGTAATGAAAGTAATAAATTTAAAAGAACTTTTTTGGAAATGGTTTGTATTAGCAAAAGTGATAATAATTTAAACAAAAGGTCAGAAATTCAAAATTTAAGCAAAATTTATAATTATATAATTTCTATTTAATTTATGCAGTCAGTAAAATATCACATTTTGAATTTTCCATGTATTTGTTACATTTTTCCGGGCATTTATCAATGGTGAATAAATCTTCTTCTTTTTTGTTACTAAACAAAGAAGAATTTTTTAAACAAAATTTTATTTTTGACAATATGTCAAAAATAAAAATTTTTAAGTTAGTATTTATGACGTTTTAGGCTGGTTGTAGCTATTCTATATTTGTTTATAATTTCAATTTTTTTTTTCTTAAGAAACTTCATCTAAATTTTTCAGAGAAACATTTGTTAGAATAAGACATTTTTTTATTAATATTTTTTGTATCTATTATGTAAGCAGTAGTTTTATATAAAAAACTAATTTTATTTGGTGAGTTAACAAAAAATTTTTTATTTCTAGTTCAACTTTGTAAGACATTTTGTATTTTTTAGAAGCTCTTGATAAAAATTGTAATCACAATTGAAAGCTCGAGTAAAAAATAGTCAACAAATAGCCCCTTTTATTGACTCCAACCCATCAAAAACAGTGTTATATATATATATATATATATATATATATATATAATATATATATAATATATATATATATATATATGAAGACAGAAGAAGAACTTCAGTTTAAAGATAGGTTGTTTTAAATTTATATTTAAATATTGTCTGAATTAGATATATATGTTCATTTCCTGATAATTATAATAAAGATAATTTTAAAAGAACATACAAACTAATTATTTTAGAACCGCGAAAAAAACCCTATGTTATTTAAAAATACTCGTTTATATATATATATATAATATATATATATATATATATATATATATATATATATATTATATATTATATATATAACGAGTTATATATAACGTTATATATATATATATATATATATATATCTATATATATATATATATATATATATATATATATTATATATATATATATATATATATATATATCCGGAACAGCTCCGGAAAATTAATTTTTATCTGTGAAATATGGGTATCCGTTGTTTAAAAAGTTACAGTAATTATATATTTTTACTTACATAAAGATCTTCAACTAAGAGAAAATAATGATCCAAAGAAGAGGAAATTATTCGCTTACTGAAACATTTTTATATTTTATTTTAAAACGCTTTGAATTTTGAAAATGTTTTACTTATATTAATTCCCATCCAAGTTTTATTTCATCTACAGAAGGATTATGCTTGATAAATGCGAATTCTCTTGCTAAATTGTGACAATAACTCCTGCCGGAGAAAGAAATTTTAAAAGGGAAAAAGAGTATAATTGTTGAAATAACCATTGCGGATATTTCTTTCAACAATTAAAAAACTGCTTAGGATGTAAGAGTAATAAAATTCGAGCCATTAAAGAAACTCCCGTCATCACTCTTCATCTTAATAAAATTCGCAATATTTGTGAGCTTTTTCACTCCGAAAATAGCTTAGGTTCTTTGGAATATTTTTAAGTGGAAACGTGCTCGAGATGGGTGTATTCTCCGAGTTGAATAGTGTACATTTTGGAAAGATTACAGTTAATTGATATTTCTCATACTATAATACAAATACTGTGCAACTGACTGTAAAAAAAAGTCATTCAAATTAACTTCTTTAAATGCTCTCTCCGCCACCAAAGGTTAGAGATGATAACTGCAAACTCGTCTATATCCTTAGCTGTTCTTATTGAACTGCTGAGAAACTGAAGAAAAAATTTTGATTTTTTTGTCCAAAGGAATCTTTCTTTCGTGGTGGTACTTTTTAAATTTTAACCATAGCTCTGAAGATGGCTCTGCAAGCCGAAAGCTCTCAGCTAGGAATAAATATTTTGCACACTTTCAAAATAATTTTCTTTTCAATTCAGTCATTTGTCATAAGTTTGTACAAAATATATCAGTCTTTTGTATTTAATCATCATCATCCAGCCCTTTACGTCCACTGCTGGATATAGTCCTCTCCTACTTTTGTCCATTGTGCTCTTGCGCACTTTTCATTTAATTTCTTGACATTTTCTTGAGATCCTCAGTCCAACGATTAGGGGGTCTTCATTTCTAACTCGGTCACTAAACGATATACATTTTCATTTTCCTCTGGCATTTGTTAATTTATTATTTAAGTCGTTTATATTATTTTCTGTTTCAGGACTACAAAGTATGTCGGAAATACATTGCTGAAAACTATCTACATCTGATGGTTTGTAACGTTCCAACGAACATTCATTGGACGTCAATCTATGACGTGCCAACAAATATTCATTGGGTGCCAATTTGTAACCCTTCGAGGCTCAATTTGTAACATCCCAACGTTGAGCTGCTGTTGTCAACCTGTAACCGCAAACCTTAGTTTGCTGCTACAACCTGACTAACATCACTAACAACGTTGGAGTGACAAATCGTTTCCCGTTGGGACCAATTTTTAACGTCATAACCCCTAATGTATCAATTACAAAATTGCTACATTAGACGTTATACGAAACACTCCCTGGCTAGCTCACTCAGGACGTGAATATGGCCTACTCTGGAGCAACACACACAAACAAGTAAAAAGAAGAAACAATACACAGTTAAATTAACACATGTTTATTAAAATATAAAAAAAAACAGAAAAATAAATGTTAAGTATCGTATTGAATTTAAATAAAAATTATTCGACTTCTTGCTACAGTGTTACATTAGGTATATGAAAGAACAAATTTTGTCACCAAATCCTAAGTTTTATCCTGGTCTTTTCTGCTCTGGTTGTTAGCAAGCCATGTTGTTAGTTTTGGATTTTCTTGTCCCGGAGTCAACTCTCCTACCGGAATGATGGTTCCATTCTCAGGCCGGTTGGTCTTCTGGATGTTAATAGAATTTGACCCGCACCTGAGAAATGTATCCCGGAGGTTGACTCCAAATCTGGAGACGACACAACAATTGGTTATTCTACTCTTAGAGAAGTCATGAAGAAAATCCACGTTTTCAGAAATAAAAGCGATTATATGGACTTTTGTATCGAACGGGAAGGGGAAATAATGTCGACAGAGAATAAAGATGGGACCTCTCGTTCCAAAGTAACAGAAATAGAGATGAAAATAAAATTCACTCTTTAGAAACTTGAGTAAAAGATAAAAATGATGATTATTAAGAAAATAGGAAAGGTAGATACTAAAATAATATATATAAAGAAGATAGATTTGGACGCCAACTGGTTTTTATACCAAATACCAGTAAAAATGAAAAGAGAATAATGAATCAATTAAGTAACGACATAATTCTGATACAATCTATATCCGAGAAAATATATAGAAAAATAAGAGATACAATGGAGGATATAGAAGAATATGAATTATGACAGAAAATATGGAAATTGGAGAATAGAATTAACGAAATATATTAACATAAGAAAGAAAGCAGGCAATGTAGCAGTTATAACGCTACAGGTTCTATCCATGGTTTTGATTTGTTCTTCTTTTTAATCATCTTATACCTCTCCTTCTTTAAGTTTATTTCTTTTTTACCTCGTACCATTCTATGATCGCTACTGGTAACAAATCTGTTTAGAACCATGATATCTTTAACGATATAACGTTAACGACTTTAACGTTTTTTGTCCGTGATAATAAAATCTATTTCGTTTTGAGTTTTTCCATCAAGACTTTGCCATCTTCTCTGCTTTTTGTTTTGAAAAAACTTCATTTGAAGTAGTTCATTTTGCAGCATGAACCTTAACAGTATTTCGCCACGTTCATTTCTACCATCCAAACCAAAGTTTCCCAGTGGTGTTTCTGTAGAGTTGGATTTCATTGTAAACAGACATGTTTACAAAAATAAATTAAAAACTCTACGCTCTTATTGTTTTCTTATCTTATTGGCGAAGGGGCAACGGAGGTTCGTGGACAGTCGACAGCAAGGCTGCCAGGTCTAGGGATTTATCCCGAATCTAGGGATATTTCAGCATAAAAGGGACAAAGGGATTTTTTTGATATTTATGGTAAAATCTAGGGATTTTTGACCAGCTCAAATATTTACCTACATAGGCCTATTATAATAACATTTTCTTTAATTCAAGTATAAAACCACTTCGTATTAACAGTATTAAATAAGCGATCTTTAATTACAAATACTTAAACTACTAGTAAACTACTAAAGGATTCTATTATCAGATGTCGTTAACTGTCCACGTTCTTGGAATCTTTATTTTATGCTACCAAATAGATTTCTGCCAAAAATAGAATCCTATATATTTTCATAGAGGAGAAGCAAATTCTGGAGCAGGAATTAGGGGATTTACAAAAATCTTAGGTTTTATAAAATAAACAATTAGGGGATTTACAGTAGGATCGGTGAATCCAGGATCGTGAAATATATAAATAAAATTATATGCTTCACCATCTCAATTCTTTTCAAGTTGTATTTTGTATTAATTTTATTAAGTGAATAATACTTAATAATATATTAAATGGAATATTCAAAGCCATAAATAAGTACATTATTCCGTTTTTGTTAAATTTATTCAAATCCTCGCTATTATACCGTTTAAAAATGAAATATTTTTGAAATAAAGGTATAAAACAACAATTATTCTTTAGGTTGAGTTTACCGAAAGCACGAGCTGAACATAGCCGCAAATGTCAAAAATATTTCGGCTTGGCAGTGTTGGCATGTTTTTATAGTGCATATATTGTATGCTTCAAATATAAAGAGATAAAGCTTTTAAAAAGTATATTTTGATTATACTATTTTATGATATAATGATATTTATGATTTATATTAGTCTCTTTCAAGATTAATTGCAAACATATGTTGTAATCTGGCAACTGCTCATTTGACGATTGCCAAATCTATCCCCTAATCTACCAAAGTGTAATTGCTAAAAAAATTCTAATAATTAACTGCAATTAATCTCCAAAGAAACAAATATCTACACAGCATCTACATTATAAATAAAAACATGCCAACACTGCTATACCGAAATTTTTTGTTCCATGTTTGACATTTGTGGCTATAATCAGCTTGTACTTTCGGTGAAATCTATCTTTTTTTAATTCCATGTTATTATATTAGGCAACCATCAATACATTCCATCATTTTATTCAGAATTAGGCAACCATATATACATTTATTCCAATCTAGGGATTTCTAGGGACATTTTAATGTTCAATTTAGGGAGGACAAAATTTTTCACCTGGCAACTCTGGAGTCGACGCGCGACGTCGCGCAGTGTTGCCGTTTATAGTGTGCATATCTAATTTAAATTTTAACGTACTCTATAAAAATACTTATTTCTTTCCCAGTGCTAAAAAATGCTAAAATTAGGATGTTGCTGCAAAACTCAAAAAAAATTCAGTTGGATATTTAAGTTGGCAAATAACTTTTAACGATCAACGTAACATTTCCAGGATTCGTAACAAATTCAATACATATTTTAATTGTTATTGAATATTTATTAAAAACCCCATTGTAGAAAAGTCAAATATCGAACACATTTAATTTAACGATAACAGTTATAAAATAACGACCGAACTCTTATCACTTCCATCATCGCAAACGATTTGTACGTGGAACTCCTGGCGACAATTTCAATTTAATTTTAGATTTTTAGTGGTGTATGTTTGTGATTTATTTTCGCAATGTATGCAGTTGCAAGTTCTATAAGTACAAGAGCGAGAAAGAGTCTCGCACAGCAGCCAGTTAAGGTTTTTTATATCTTTTTCTTGGAATGTTATTCACACTTCTGGTGAGAGAGAGGAGAGAGACCGTTTAAACGATTCAATTAAAAATAAGTCATGCGCGTTCTCGTATTGCCCGCAAATCATTTGTCATAAATCTTGGTGAACAGTGTGAGAGAAAATGAAACTTTATTTGATTTGTTTGTCGTACAGGATGATTCAAGAATGCAATGTTTGGTTTGGACATGGACATAAATAACAAATAGTCGCTTGACATATGAAAGGCACACGGCTAAACCATGAAAGTTCTTCTGATATTATTATGAGAAAACTTAAATTGTAAATTTAGTGATCTACATCTATAAAATTGCTGCTATCTGGTCTGTTTACAATATTAAATTAGGGAAAGTAGCCGAAATTGTACCGGCGACAATATTGTACCACCGCTGTATTTATCCTTTATGAGGAAGCCAGAGATCCCTTATGTGGTTTAGTGCAACTAGTTACTACCTTGAGTTGAGTGCTGAAGTTTTACAACGTTCACATTTGTCGATCTTGTTTTATCGAATTTTTTATATTTCATAGTATTTCAGTGTAGTTTTCTAGTTCCATAATGTAAGATTACAGCATCTGTAAAGGTATGTGAAAACCATTTGATTCGTAAATACAAAAAAAGCATGTATTTAGGTGTATACAACTGAGTTTTTTCCCTTTGCCGGACCATTTTTAGGTTAGGAATCCTAGTTTATTTGCATAAAGTGCAAGTTTGCCATATTGTACCGCGCCGAGTTGCCTATATTGTACCGGTAAAATTTAATTATCATTGGGTATTTAAGACCTATTTATTTTTAAAAATAAATGAATAAATAACATACACCGTTCATGTGTGTTTTAGATGCCCAAAGGAAAATATGGGACTGGGAATGTGGACGATATAAGTCGGGCTTTTTAAATGTTTCATAATGCAGACATAGGATTAAATGAATGCTACATGCAGTATGAAGTTCCTAAGCCTACCTTGCTTCATCACCTTAAGAGGACCAATATCGAGACAACTGAAGAAACAAAGGCTTTTGGCCGATGGGGTGTGTTACCAACAGCAGTTGCGAATGAGCTAGTTGATCACATTTTAAAACTGGAGACGTTGATGTTTGGCCTCACGATCAATTATGTTCGACGGTTTGCATTTCAAATCGTCGAAAGGAATTAAATACCACTTAATTTTAATAAAGAACCCCAAATGGCAGGGAAAAAGTGGTTTTATGCCTTCAAAGCTTGTCTAAGGACATAATCTCACTGAGAGAACCTCAATCAGTGTCCGTGATGCGCGCAAAAGGATTCAATAAAAAGAATGTTTACGTCTTTTTAGACCTTCTGGAAAAAATTGTTGATGAGAATAATATTGATGCAACTCGCATATTTAACGTTGACGAAACGGGTGTCTGTAGCACTGTGTACAAAAAATGCTAAAATTTCTCACATAAAAAGATAAAAGGCAAGTTGGGTCAGTGTCCAGTACAGAACGTGGAAACAACACGACAGTTATTTACTGTGCAAGTAATTTAGAAATTTACGTTCAACTAATGCTTATATTTAAGCGTATGCGAATGAACAATGATTTGGAGGTTGGTGCTTCACCACGAAGTATGGTTAAGATATCAGAATCGGGCTACATGATTAGTGATCTCTTTATAAAATGGCTCCAGAATTTTATTGATTTTGTAAACCCAACAGTGGAAAAAAAGTTTCTTTTTGGTATTGGATGGGCATACAATGCACTCCAAGAATCTTGAAGCAATTTTACGTACTAGAGAACACGGTGTAATAATGATACAATATCCTGGGCATACGACCCATCGCGTGCAGCCTTTGGATAGGTCATTATTTAAGTCTTTCAAAGACTACTGCACTCAATCAGTTAAAAATGGCTTCATTGTAGCCCCGGGATATGTATTACACAACTTGATTCAATTTCCCAATACTGAAGACTCATCCAAAATCCAAGAAGAGAAGCTAAACAGCTATAGTTAACGCAGAAACACATAAAGCAAATAAAAATTAAATTGGGGAAGGTTAAACCGAAATCGTCCAAGAAACTTGTAAGTGCTCAAAAAATAAAACTAAAATGTAAAACTAGTCTTAAAAGGAACAAAAGCTGCCAAGAAAAACTTAGCAAAACAGAAATGTGAAAATCCTACTTAGTCTGTTCTTCAAAATATTGTGTCAAGCTCAAATCAACTTGATGTTGCTTTAGAGATGTGTGTTGATGAGTGGTTCTGTTTAGTTGGCGAGGAAAAAAGAATTGAAGACATGATCCGATGCACCAAGTGCCGTTCATGGAACCACGAACTTTATGCAGGGATCCAACCAGAAACCCAAACTTTTTCTTGATTTCTGATATAATAATTGAAATAATAACTGAAATAACAAAAGAAATAATTTCTGATATTGAAAAATAAATTGTATTAAACAAAACATGATTAATGATATTCATACTGATAGTAAGTGAAAAACACTTATAGTATTTTTAAAAGTGTTTAGTTAGTTAAGGGGACAGTCTCATGCGATTAAAAAAAAGAGACACATTTTAAAATTAAAGCAGAAAAAAAACTATAATATTTATTAACATAATTCCTTTTGGAGATGATTAAGTAAGTCTTGAAGTACATAAAAAAATTTTTAATAGCGATTTTAACTTCATTGGTGTCCTGTAGATGGCGTGTAGTAAAAAGTGCGTTTTTGGTGGTAAGACACTTTGTGGGTCACCTGTAACAGATATTCAAAAAATTCAAAATGGGTTGTATTCGTGAGACTCAAAACTAGATGATAAACCTTTAAAATATGCAAATTGTATTATTTTGAAGAGTTTATACGAGTTTTTTCAAAAAAGTCGAAAAATCGCTATGTTTTTGGGTGGATTTACCCATATATAATAAAAGGGGGGGTGGTTTTTAAATATTTTAAAGGTTTATCATCTAGTCTTTTGTATATACATTCGAAAAATTTTTGGTTTTTTAAAATCGGTTAAGAAGGTTCGGAGAAAAGTGTCTGACCAGTTTGAAAATGTTACTTTTGAGAAAAAAGCATTTAAAGTTTTTTTTACATAATTTTCGTGAATTAAAGGCTGATAACTTTATACTCACGTTTAATCGGCCATTCCTGGTGAATATTGAGGTCCCTCTTCATCCAACAGTTGTTGTAAATGGCTTTGTAAAGCTTTTTTCTTTTTGATTTGATGTTTTATAATTAATTCATTAGTTCGACTGGAGTCTCAATTCACGCCGCGATGCTGACAGTGTAAGTGTAAAACGGAACACACTAGATCGCATGTCAATTTAACGAAAACGTATCTACTTATTTATAAATGTAGATATGAAAATATTTTATAACTAAAAAAATGGTTATGTTTTATTGCCAAAACGGCGTGAAAAAAAAGTTGATTTCTAAAATTAAAAATAAAAAGGAATTTTAAAAATAAAATAATTATATTACACTCTTTTTAATTTGAAATTATAAACAATATTTGGAATAATAAATGTATTTAAGTATAAATTTTATAACTTAAATAATACCTAATGAACACAAACAAAATTGATGTTAATAAAACATTATTTATTATCTGCACAAAACCGGACTTTCAGGAAAAATCGGTAGACGGAGCAACACTGTCGGCGTGCCATATACGCTACTACAAACCGCTGAGGAGAAGTAATAGTAATCCAGTGGAACAAAAAAATTAGTTATAAAACATCGCGACGTTATAAAGAAATTTACACTGGTTAATTGCAACGCAGAGAATCTTAGTATTTGTAAAAAATCCTATGTTCCGGATTTTAAATTCCAAATGTGTATAGTAACTGCCAAACGTTATACAGATATACATACTATATAAAAATAAATCACTAATACATACCCAACGTATATACAACATATATACAAAAGCAAGTACAGCTGGAGCCTCGCGCTCGCCGCGCGGAGAGAAACCGGTTTTCATACGTGCGTATCTGACGTTAATAAAATAACTATAACTTATATTCTACTGGGAATTTCTTTTTAAAATTTTAGTAGGGAGTTTTTGAATGTAAATGGAAGCGATTTATGTAAAAAAAAAATTTTTTGATTTTTTGAAAGTTTCGCATGAGACTGTCCCCTTAAAGAGGAATATAACCATATTTTAAGTTTACAGATTCCTAGCTCACAAAAATTAACTGAACGCATCTTAGCTTAAGTAAACAGTAAATTATACGACCAATCAGATCCTACACGGCTTATTATTTCGAAAAAAAAACATAGAGGGAGATATATTAATGATCAGTAATTACAGCAGCTCAATGAATCCATAAATTTCCTAAACATTTACAAAAGATTCCCACTAAAAGAGTTATATTTGTACGGAAGTATACAAAAACATTTCATTCGTGAAATCAGCTTAATTATTAGGCACACCAATAATAAGCTACTAATGAAGCAGTATAGTATATTTTAATACAATATATATTATATAAAAAGAACTATTTCTTGTCACTCAAATATCTGACAGTGTATATACATTGTAGGTAAATTTTAAGTTGAGACAAAGCCATTTCCAGTGTTACATTTTATCCTGTATAAAACTTAAAAGGAAACAGAATAAGCATTAAAAATATTATGCTCGGTTTATTACCATGTATACCATGTACGTTGTTTATTGTATTTTCTAGAAGAAGCAATAAACCACGCACAAAGGTGTAGGTATATTTGGATTATTCAATCTTAAGAGTTTATTATTTCAACACCAACTGCCTGCAATAACAATGATAATACTAGGAAATGCTTTTAATATTCCAATTAAAATCAGGTTAAGCGTCTAGTTTTATAACCTACAAGCCGTTTGCACAAGCATTTGCAGATTTATTCCGGGAATATCGAAAGAACATAAAGCCATGTA